>JWHW01041291.1:4688-37025 GCA_000931545.1 Papilio glaucus
ATTTCTGAGTTGTTTTGAACAACGCTTTAAGAGTTGCTGGGTCGTCCAGGTCCGGCGGGTTGTCACCCAATTGCTTGTAACACTGCGCTAAGGACGAACCGCCAATCCTGTTAAATGTAAATTCTTTATAACTAACACAATTAAGGCGACAACACGCATTGACTAATAAAAAATTAATACATCAATATTATTTTTGAAGTGAAAACTTATTTAGCCACAATAGACGATATTTGGTAGGGGAAAATGTTCTAGCTTTGCGTCAACGACATGCTTATTTGAATTTGGTATAGTTTTACGTTTTTTTTAATTTATTTTTCTTTCTTACAATTTTGAATTTTATTATTAAGATTAAGGGTTTATTTTTGTTGATCATTTATTTTTGAACTATCGTCGCGCCTTCGCACCTGTTTTCACTTCTGTCGACAGTCCGCAGTTTTATTTTATATAACATCTAAAGCAAGCAAACAGCTTTCAACAAATCTACATAAAAATGAAGCTGGGAATGAAATCATTCAATTATAGTAAACTTTTCCAAATTGTCGCCATTTAGCAGTCTGAAAAAAAATCTTAACTTTTATGTTAAAATTCCTCCAAAATCCAAAATATTTTCGAAAAACAACTCTTTCTCACATTACCTTATAACATTAGCTATCAATATCATAAAATATCACTTCACTTGATATCACGATTTTCACAAAATTTATGTATAATCATTATAAATTTACGTATAAAAAGTGTAATGCACGCCATGTATGGTAATTAACATTTGTTTGTTTACAAAAATTCTATCTTGATGTGGAACAAAATATACTACCACCTCCTCCCATTGTCTCTAGACGGAGCAGGCATATACTTACACTTTTATAAGGCATAAACATACCTATATTTGCCATGTGACACTGGAACATGTATGAGGACGGAACCTTCTTGCAAGAGCGCCGGCTCCACTTTGACTGTTATATCTGGGCAAGGGGCGTAGGTCGACACGACCAAAGTGCCCGGGGATCGAACTGAGAAAAGAAAGTAAACAAATAACTTCTTGTTTAAAAAACAAATGTTCTTTTCCTTACGCCTTCTCTTTTGCTTTAGCCTTACTATGATTTGTGACCCAGTGTGAAAAGAGTGAAACCATATAGTTCAAAATATCAAGTCAAACAGAGGTCTACAAATTAGTTCTATTAAAAACGAAAAATATCACTAATACATACCAGTTTGACCAGCAACATTAGCACACATAGAGAGGGAGTCCTTGCCGCCATCTATAGCGACACCGATCTGACTCATGGCGCGGCAGAGCGCCTCACAGGCAACCACTAGCGCCGCGCCTTGAGCCCCCGTCTTGCCAGCCCACATCCAGTTGCCGGAGCACTTTACATCTTCCAGTGCTGTTATGCCAGCAAATACCTGAATATTTACAGGTTATTATCAGATTTATGTGTAACTTATAAAAATGTATCTCTAATATCCGAAAACATCCTAAAACTGTGGTAAATAAACCACATATGGGTCGAATCGGAAAAAATATTTTGTAATAAAAACATTTCATTCAAGAAAACCATTTATCAAATAAAAAATGTAGTTATGGCATGGCTGGTTAATATTATATCTATATCTAGACTAATATTATAAAGCGTAAGAGTTTATTTTTTTGAACGCGCTAATCTTGGAACTACTCATCGGATTTGAAAAATTATTTTTGAATTAAAAATACTTACTAATCATATACCTAGCAAATGGTGTAATAGCTCAGTATTACGACATTTGCTAGGTATATGATAAATAATCATCACGCTATGAAAGTTAGGAGCGGCGTAAAATGGAAAAAACGGTATGTTTAAAAGGGATAGACAAAAACGTCAAGATTTTATCACACGGCTGAAAATGATAAACAGCAATCGAGTGATGTAATTGGATACGATGCTATGGACATGTTGGCAACAATAAATCCATTTATTTAACATGAATAAAATATGACGAGATATATTTAAATATAACAAGTCTCTTATAATTTAACTAGCAACCAACGCTCGCCTTGCTGGATGTTTTTATTATGTTCATATTATACAATTATTTATAACATTTTATCAAAAATACACTTTAAACCCCATATACTTTACACCCCTACAATTTACTGAACGTAACCTCGAAAAATATTTTTTTGTTATTTATGATAGGTCAACATTTTTTTTAAAGATGAATAGTTTAAAGATGTATTAATAAATATAGTTTAGCCTATACATATTATAAAACTATGTTTAGGAATGAGAGTGAATGGTGTTTAATGTTAATTTTATTTCAGGTAACAGTTTACTATAGCATATGAAGGATTCATTGGTAGTATAACCTGTACCACAACACCCTTGATGTTTGCCATTGATGGAACAATATATTGTAGTTAAGCGTCGTCTCAATATGATTGTTTATACTATGGCTCTGGATATTTATCTAAGAAAAACATGAAGAAACTCGAGAGTACTACATAAAATATGTAAGTAGAAGAAATTAATTAATTAAAAGAACCAAATAAATAGGCTCCAGAGGCTAGCAAATAGAAAAAGTAAGAAGAATGTAAAAATGTAATGTAATTCAATGTAAGTTGACCTCAGATCTATATTATTAAATAGGGTTCAACTTAGGCTGGACAATAGACAGTTGAATTAAATTGCATGGCAGGAGAAACCACGGGGCAAAGCTAGTTAATATTATAGTGGTAATTCTACCGGGAGATTTGAAAGCTCGTATAAAAAAGATAACGATTGTTGTCTATCTAGGCCAGTTTAAAGGATCATTTCTTATTCTCATATAAATTCATACAATGTATAACATCAAAACCCTTTCCCAATAGCCTGATAATATTTATTTTCTCACCAGATTAGTAAGAGCTTCACCGAGGGACAAGCGTGCGCCGGCCGCGGGGTCCAAAAGACCCTTAACATTCTGCGTGCCAATGGACGTCGCGGACCCCACCACGTCGAAGTGGGACAGAGCGATAATCGCGCAATCTGCGAGCGGCGTGTGTAGGGGACCCACGCACTGCTGCTGTGCCACAAGACCCGTAACACATCTATCCACCTGGAAAAATACATTTTTAGTAATGGCTATCTATAAATATATAAGTAATTTGGGTAGCTAAAAGTGAGAAAGAAAATTACATATTACAACTTAACAAGTCATTAACATATTAAAGTAATCTACAGCAACAAACTGTGTTGATAGCTTACCGAATCGTAGTTGAATTTTTGTATCAAACACAATTGTCTGATAAACTGATTGGTTTTTATTATCAGTTACGTGTTTATTAATAAAGAAATGACATTATTATTATTTAATTTGAACAGTGCCATTAGCCAGCAACAACATCTGTTGCACGAATAGGCGCTCGATCGATGAAATACCACGACCTCACAGAAGACAGGCGTGAATTAGAAGTATTTTTGGGTTTCATCTCATGAGTGAGATACCAGAGATGCCCTATTTTAGTCCTCTTTCTTTTCTCATTATTTCCTAATAAGGATAGGATGGGGAAAGGAAAAGGATTAGACAAGGAGGTAATGAATGGTGAAAATTGCCCTTTTCCTCCTCTGTACATTAAAGGGAGGCAACGCATCTCCGACTCATTTGCATGTTGCTGATGCCTATGGGTACCGATCACATATTACACGACCTGCATGTTCGCTTGCCACCTTCTTCAATAAAATAAAAAATAAGAAAAAAGATATGAGATAAGAAATAAATGATTATTAATATTACCTTATTAGTCAAATATCTCTTACTGGCAACATTAACAAGTCTCAGTACTCTGTTCAGAGCACTTTCTACAGTTATATCATTGGGCAACACCAATGGTAGCTTTGTTGTTTTATCTTGTTTAAAGTCAAATGTCTTACGTGGCATGTTACCTGAAAATGAACATAGAAACAGTTATTTTCTCAAATATATATGATGAATTTAATATAAAGTCAAAGATGAATTAAACTGTTGTACCTAATACAGCTTCTAAATGCAAATCATAAGGTAGTTTGGTTTTGATTTCAGGTCTTAATCTATTCTCCCTAGGAACATGGGCGGCTTTGTAAGAATCTTCAACAAGACTCATGAAGCCATCTCCGGTTACTTCACCAACAAAGGAAACCGGACATCTTTCTCTTCGACAAATCTCTGGAAAAAAAATTGAAATATCAATATGTTTATGTACTGTTAGTGTCGGGTGTTTTACAGGTAGAATTCTGGAAGCGTGCACAGTAATTACGCAACTTAATTTCCCCACCTCCATTCTGCTATCAATCGATTAGACTTTAGACGCGGGCAAATCCGTTCATTTGTTCCGATACACCTGGAGTACCAATGAAGCAATTTTAACCTTCTTCCATTATTAAGTATTGAAACATATTGGGGTATCCATAAAATTGTAGGTACTTTCAAAAGCATAGTAAATAGGCTGATGGTAAAAGTTTAACATCTATGTACCTGCAGTGTTTATCTTTAGGCCACATCACCATGTAATTTTAGTTTTGATTATGATCAAGTGTTTGTTTATGCACTGTTAACATACCTTCAAGAATAGGCCGGTTCTCCTTAGTGCAGAGCAGAGCATCATTCTCTTGATACTCTGCTCCCCATAGCTCCAGGGTAGTGATGGTCGGATCACCGAGTTGGAATTCCTTAGTGAATACAACCGCGCCTTCTGGTTCCACGAGCTCTTTCAATACATTGCCATTACCACCAGCACCTTGGTCGTGGATTGCTACAAGTCAAAAGTTTATACATTGTAATTTTTCAATGTTTGAATATGTTTTAGGTTATAGGTAATTTTCAATTTTTTTGCTTTTTTGTTCTAATTTCAGGTAGTATTGTGACAACATGTCTGTCAGCAAACAACAAATTCACATTTTATAAAAGTAATGGTGCAAAGTTTTTTGAATGTGAATAATGCATGACTACTTTCTTCAGCAGAAGATGCTTCTCAGCATTAGTAGCATAGTTTGCAAAGTAACAATGCATTATTCAGATTTAGAGCAACTTATTTCATTTTTCAGTCAACTGATTGAATAAGAACTTTAAAATTTACAATGAAAATAATCTAAAACTAAAACTTACACTCAACTGGGTTAATTTCACTTTCCAAACAACCTCTGACAACTCTGTTCAGACGATTTCCCATCTCAGCATCACCTGTTGAAATAAATATACCGTACTTCTATATATAAAAACAATAGTTATATGATACACAAGTAGAAGCAACAGTAAAAAAATCAAGCATGAGTTAGGCGGCCTTCCAGTCCAATAGAATACGTACGCAGCAAAAGCTGAAGCAAATTTGGCGCTCAAGCTAAAAAGTTTCTTTGGGTTTACCATTCACACACCTTGTTGATGTAATATATTTGAAAATTTGCATTTGTAATTCCAAGTTATGTCATTTAAATTGAAATACAAAGTTGTAACACAATGATTGTAATAACAGTAAATTATAATTAAAACCTACCAGGTTGTTAGTGGAAGAAAGATGTTACATGCATACCCTGGGTTAATCAAAACTCGGTGATAGTCCCGTAAACGTAATAACCTCTTTGTACGGCTCCGAAGTCGAGGGCGTGGTCCCTAGCGTCACCTCCCTGCACCGCCACCGAGGACGCCGCGCCGCCGCCCACACCTATCCTGTATACAGGCCCTCCAATCTTTACTAGTAGCATACCTGTTTGAATTAAACATATCATAAATTACACACACGTCTTTCACAAATAGCTTGATCACAGATTACCATTTTTGTATTAATATAGGCTGGATGATGATATACAATATTCATAACTTAAAATGAGAAACAACACTTTTTTTCTTGGACAAGGGTTTCCCCCTTGTCTGGGGGAGCCAAGGGAAACTATTCTTCCGTTGTTCACATCTTTTCCGGTATTAAGTTTATTCATAATGAGATGTTATGTACTCACCTTTTTCAGGTTTATTCTTTTTAATCATAGTGTGAGGCATGTATCCAATTCCACCGCTAAACATTATAGGCTTAACGAATTCTTCTCTTACATTATCGCCGTTTTTCAAACCGTACGATTGGACAAATCCTGTGAAAATTATATTTATTTACATGAATATTACATCTGATTCACATGTTTATCTGAACTAATATTATAAAGAGCAATGATTTCACTGTTTATTCAGGATAAACGCAAAAACTACTGAACCAATTTAAAAAAATATTTTAGTAATAGAAAGCTTCTATCAGCGATTTACAATAGGACTATATCTATCCGAGCTAAGCTGGTGTATTATATACACCTCGTTGGGTCATAAGTTATTTTAAAACTTTTTTTTTTAATTGGCGAATACTGCTCCTATATTTGGACTAATTTTTAAAAAAACGTATGTTTGCGCTTTCCTTATATGAATAAGAAGTTCATTTTCATTCATTACCAAATATACAGTGGTCGAAGAATTGGGTATTCTAATAGGACTCGGCCACAGCTCATAGGGCACGACGCACGCAAAACTGGTTGAACGCCCGTGGAATCAACTTTATCGGACATGAGGACTGGCCCTCTTCTAGTCCAGATTTAAATCCACTGGACTACATGGATATGTCAACATTTGGAGGAGATAGTCTGCGCTAAACCTAATCAGAATTTAGAGGTATTTCGAGCGTCTCTGGTTAAAGCAGCGGGAGAAGTAGATATGAATGTGGTGATTGCCCATCGATGACTGGGCGCGTCTAGGGCATGTATTCAAATTGGGGGAGGGCATTTCGAATAATGTAAATCAAATTGTATTCTACATTTAATTATCTTTCATTTGATACATAATTTCTGAATAATTAACAAAAAGTGTAATTACATTAAAAGTTTGTGACAGAACTTATGATCCGATTAAGTATTTATTCTTTATGAGTTGCCAGTATACTATAAGTATAGAGTATACAAAATTGCATTTCTTCAGTGGAAGACAATTGAGTAAGGGGGGTCCGTTAATATTGTGATCCTATTTAATTAAAAAATAAACTTTAGGAAGTTAGGGATAGACATAAAGTTTATTTTTTAACTAAACAATAGGTAACCCCTTTTGAAGTTTAATGACAAAGTAATCATTTATAAGACATAAATAACTTATAAAAACCACCAACACCAGCCAGACTGACTGTCTAGAAGATACATATTTGAATAAAATAAGTTGTTTAGAAAAAAATGAGCGTTGCATAATGTCCTACCTGATATGACTGGCTCTCCGAATTTGTTGCCATAGTCTGAGGCACCATTGCTGGCGTCGATGATAATTTGTAAAGGACTTGCAAAGTTATTTGGATACTTCCAACTTTTGTCTTCCCATGGTAAATCATAACCTGAAATTAATTACAAACATACAATTTATACAATAAAATTATACAACACACATATTACACAATTTCAACATCACATCAATGCATGTTAATTTTAGCAATATATAAATAAATAAAAATAAATAAGAGCGCACACCCGTAACCCAGAGGGGTAGGCAGAGATTATGGATTTCCATTTGGCGCGATCATGGCACACCTCTTTCGCATCTTGTACATCCATATACGTATATATGCGCGTCCGTTACGAGTATTCCTACTATATCGCCCTTATTCAGTATGTCACTAACCTGATTGATATAAGTTCTCGTTTGACATCCCTTGAACACTGCCACTTACTTTTGTATTATAAATTTGCAAGTATAATATCATAATTAGCAATACCTCTACATCTACAAATTTTTGCTTTTGTGTTTGCTATCTGTCCCAAGTCTCCTTTTGTATCTCATAAGACCAGGAATGGATGCAGGAGACAGGACAAATCAATATTTATTTGTTTTTGCAACAACATACATTCCAAAAAACTTATAGAGATACATATTGTACATATTAATATGATTCGTAAACTATAAGGTATAATTTATACTATTGGAAAACTTAGCATTAATGCCAGTTATAAAATTTGTCTCGATCCCTAAAAATTCAAACTTCTAGGTTTATCCACAACTCAGTTACACAGGGTCAATTATTATTATTTATATACTGCTGTGCCACCAGATGTTTTAACATCACGCTATGAACCTTAGGAGCTGCTAGATTTAAATAAGATATAAATGAGCAAGGCTTTAATGATAAGTGGTAAGAGCCACCCATTAACATCCACAATAGCTGAGGAACTACAGGTGTAAGTTCAGAAATAGATTTTACCAGGAATAAGGAGATTCCCAACACTATAGCCTGCTGTACCGGCCACCGTGTGTCCGCCTCTGCCCACGCCTTGCACATCTCTAATGCGACCACCAGTGCCAGTTGTAGCTCCACTGAACGGCGCAACTGCTGTAGGCATGTTGTGAGTCTCCGCAGTAAAGATTATATCAGACTCTGTTGTTTCTTGAATAATCTCAGATGGTCCTTTTACATCACTTGGTCTGAGTTTCTTATGTTTAAATCCCTTGATGGCACTGAAAGAAGAAATATAGTATCTTAGAATTATATGAAAATTATAAGTAATAAATACTTCCCACACTTCTTTTACCATGTAAAAATACTGTTTTCATAAGATACAATAATTACTGTTTATTCATGCACAAAAACAAATTTTATGAAAAACAAAGTAATTGACAATAATAATATATACCTGCTGTTATCACCAAATTTTATAACATTGTTGTTATTTGATGTCTTTTGTGTAGATGCCACCATATCTATGAGTGATTCATTTATCTCTTTACCATTTAGTATAATTTTTCCCTAAAAGAAGACACATTTCTTTTATTATTCCATTCTATTAAGTGAAACAAATATAAATGAGAATTATAACAACAATGAATATGTCACCTTGAAAAACCAATGTCTTGAATGTTCACTATTGCTCTGAGCAAGGTCAAATAATTCAACACTAGTTGGATCTCTTTGTAATTTATTTACAAATAAATCCATATAGAATTCCATATCCCAATCATCGAAAGCCAAACCTGTAAAAATATTTGTTAATATGTACTACATATAATGTTACCTTAAGCCTAAAATTTTATCATAAACTACAAACAATGCAATGTAAATTTGATTTTGTTTCAATCAATGGTACTGGGTGTAGATTGTTTAATTTTTTATATTAGTAAGGAAATCTTCAAATGGTACCCTTAATCTCATATAGTTATCAAGTAGAGTACACTAAATTCTGCCATTAGACATTATAATAAGTAACCTGATTTTATTAATTCAAGTGATTGAATCTGAAAACAATTACCTAATTTTTGATTTACAGCCTTCATTGCTGCCATTCCCTCTTTTTTTAATGGCACCACATACCATGGTTCCAAGTCTTTTGGTAGAGCTTCGTTGAAACTATTTCGAGGAAGGTTTCCCTTAGTATAGACACATTGTGTCATCCTATCATGTAGTGGTGCGGCCAAATGTTCAAATAATTCCATTGAAACATCCTTAGCCTTTGTAAAGGTAATGAGGTATCTGGTTGAATACTCAAGGCGTACAACATCTCGCAAACCAACACTTTCACAAATTTGTACAGAGTTACTTGAATCTGCAGTAGAAAAATTAAATCTGAAAATAAATTTTTAACAACTTTTAAGCCTCACAATAAGTATTTGAGTAACAAATAAATATATGTATGGTGCACTAATTTTTTGGGTTCTTATTAAAGGAATTTATGATATTGATACGAGACATTTTTGTAAACCAAAGATTTGTAAATTACAAACTTGTTTGTGATTTTACTACAATAGTTCGAATTAGTAAACATGGGAGTAACAAAACTGTAGTAACATACAAACATTAATTATGGTATAACATTTGAATATTTATCAAAATCCTATATAATAGGTTTTGCTTTCTATGGAACCTATAATTTTATGATTTACTCGGAATATTAAAAAAGTATTGTAATAAGCAGAACTTTATTGCAATTGTGCAAGTAAATGGTACATTTAAATTGTTTGTGATAATAATAAATGCAAAAAAAGGCGGAATATTAGGCATTTACCTGGGTCCTATTTCTATTATTAACTGGTCGTTTTGAACGCATTTGTAAGCTGATTCGTTTCTCAAAGCATAGGGCTGTAAGGGAGAACTTAGAAGCCATTTCAAGATTTTAATTTGATTGATGTTTAAATTGCCCTCCTCAATTTCCACGTGGTAGCATAATTCGGTCGACAACTCCGATACATTGGAATCAACAAGTTTTAACTTTTGTAATATTTCATTTGTTTTATGTGCACTAAACGCCTCGCCTAGATAAAATCGTATTATACACATGATTCTTCAACTTACTCTTTCTGTGAACAAGTTTATACTGATACTGAACTGAACGCTTAAATGAAGTCTAAATTATGTTTTAACTGTGACAATAATCTCTTGCATCAATGTCAAAGATCACGTTATATCAGTTGATTAATTCCACGACATTAACAAATAACACATCAACAACATTAGCTTACGCAATTGTTTTATGCTTTTTGTAGTTGTAAGTTTTAATTTAACTACATTTTTAAGCAAGCAATTGACGTTTTCAAATAATCATTAAACAACTTAATTAGTACGTAGTACGTGCTAACTGCACATAAACACACTTACTTCAATAAATTAAAATACAGTTGAATCTTGTGTACAGCAAGAAATTAATTAAAATAAATGATGTATTAAAAAAAGGACTGCTTACTTCTTTCATCATTAATGTAATTAAGGGGGGGAGACGGAAAAAAACAAACAAATGTGTAATAAATATATACGTAACGTGTTAGTAAGTACTTATATAAAACAATGATTATTCAGATATATACCGTTTGTTGGACTAGTGCCTATGCCTAGTGTTTTTGAAATTTTTTGTGACTTGCTTATGTGTGGCACACCAATCTTAATTTTAATTATTAACTAGAATCTACACATACTTATAACTTATCAAATATTTTTATAAAATAACATAATTACTTAAGCAAATTAAAGAAACTATCATGGATTTCAGCTCATAAAAGTTCCATATGGTAAGTCACTCTGTGTTAAAGTTTTGCAACTGAAATGCATTTTGACTAAAAATGCATCCGTACACCTTCCCATACTCGACTTACTACAAAAGAAGAAAATCGCATTATGATAAATTATAAATATATACAATGTCAGAATGACGAGAAAAAATATTGTATATAATTAACAATTCGTGCTCTTATAATTTACCATTTAGTGCATTTGGATTCAATTTCTTGCTTATGGGTAAAATTTGTTTCTAAAAATCTATTTGGTTTCCCACGTCTGTAGAATTACGTAATACGTACTACTACTACCATAATAAGGCTACACATTTGTAATAATTAAAAAAGATCACATTAATGTCAATAATCTTGAAATTTAAATTTCCCGCTCTCCAAGCAAAATGACAATTGATGAAAATAGTGTTGGATGCACAGATTAATATCGAAGGATTAGGGTTTAGCCATAGATTTAACAACTCCCAAAGTCTATGAAGTCTAATCGATTGGTTTTTATCATTTTAAGACGTATATGAGTGGAGGTAAATGCATGTCGGTAAATTCAATTTAAAAACGTCACACTTGAGAAATATTAATGGATAAAAATTGGGTCTTGAACTCACACGCGATAAACGTGAAACTTATGAATAAATATTCTGATAAAATTGTAAACAAATAAAATGAATACAATACGGAGGGAGGAGAGATTGGAGCACTTCTTAAAGTAACATTTAAATAAATATCGAATTTACTCGATTCAATATAAAAGATAGAGAGAGAGACTCTCTCGCTCTTTTATATTCAAAAATATATATAACTTTTATAAGAAAAAAAGGAAAGAAAGACAGAGAGTGACTGAAAGAGATAAAACAACATTTAAATAAAGATACAAATAGTTCGATTCAATATAAAAACAAACTGTAAGCAGTTCACTTTCGATAGAAGTGAAACCTGCAAAAATGTGAACTTCAAGATTAGGAGAGAAATATAACACGGTTATTATGATGCCTTTACACACACGTACAACGACCCTGTATGAAATAATGACTTCTATCTCTTACAAGTCAAATCCTATAGATTTATGTGGTTGTATTACTGTCACTTTTTCGTTTTATCGAGTTTCAAATCATAATGACGGTAAACAGTCTTTAAAAAAATTTACCAAAACCAAAATAACTAAATTGTTCAAACCCCTTAACCGATTTTTAATACCGTTAATTTGATATTTTAACAATGAGAAACCATTGTAAACGACGAACACAACAAAAAGCTATATGTAATATTATATACTCTTTGCATACATGCATGCAAATATTGTAAAAACTGTCAAGCTTTACAAACTTTCTATTTACTTTAATAAATCTAATCAAACATTATTATAGTATTTACTTGACTCTTTTCACTTTTATTATTTGTGTGTGTATGTTTGCCTTGTTCCAAAACACCGATGAGTGTAAATTAATGCATAAAAACAGAAGCTAAAAGATTATTTCAATACTAAAAAAACTTTGACATTTAATTGTTTTTTTTTTTAAATATCGATTTTTATACAATACTATTAGCAAGGTTGAATTCTTGGAGGCAATACTCTTTGTTTGGAGAAGCGCTTGGAAGTTGGAAGCCATCTTGTTTTTAAAATGGCGGTTGGTCACTTTGCTTAAATCGTTATTCTTGCGTTTTCTGTGAATTAGTTTTCAGACAAAATGGATTTTTACTTTAGAATATTATTTAGCGGATAATAGTTATTCTAAAGTCGTTACTTAAGACTAGATATTATAAGAACACAACTTACGGCGGCTTTACGCCTTTTCACAGGCTTCTCGGAGTCGTTGCTTCTAATTTTATTGATTTTGCACATTGTTCAAAGATGATGATGTATACGGTAAGATTTTATGATTTTATAATGAAAATAACTTTCTTTACGAAAGTCTTCTAATATAGATCTTAATTGAAGCCGAATTAATTGTATACAACTTGTATATTATAAATTATGTACATTCATTTGTTTTACCTTGTGGCTATGTGTTCCTACCGCAGATTAGTTTTGGTGTCAGACGTGAGTGCGTGCTTGACTCTTTCGATTTCTCTCGTCTAGCTGCTTACAAAATTCCTTAAAATAATACATATAAAGATCTCTTAAGCCAGCTAACCTTCCTCATAATATAGGTTACCTTATTTCTAGATTAATTTATGCGGGGAAGTCGAGGTAAATCAAACGATGCTGAATGTTTGTTTTCAACATTTTGTAAATTCAAATATATCTACGTTTTTAGTATACTGAAAAGGTAGTTTTTAGTTACCTAAAAGTTAACCTTAAAAGGTACCATAATCATTTTCCAACTATCTATATACCACCTCAACTTTATAATAGACTAATTCTCGAAATATCAACTTGATCTGCCAGTCTGAGGATCACAGTTAATTTTAACTGTATTGAATAAATACTGAACATATTATTTTTATTTAATGCAATTTGTTTAACAACATCAAACTTATTTTACTTAATATTAGTCCATAAACATTTAGATTTATCTATGTTGACTATACAATATAAATATTCAATTTCAATGTGAACGGAGATAATTTGACATTTTAATGACAAACAAGCCTGCAAACCATGTTAAACATGTTTCTTGTTAATGATCATTGTCAGTGGAATCAAAGATATGAATCAACTTTTGTCTGTGCAAATGTCAGATTTGTATCAACTTTTTGACATTTGATGGCAGTACACTACCTGTTTGACATTTATGTGCCACCACAAGTCGCACCAGATTAGATGTTGCATGACACACAGTGGAAACCCATGGTAAGAAATCTTGCATTTGGTACTTATTTTAAACATTTACAGGGAACCAGTACTGAGCAGGACACCCGCTTCAGTGACAAGGAGAAGAAGCTGATGAAGCAGATGAAATTTGGTGATTGCTTGACTCAACAGGTTACTTATCAGTATATATTTTTTTAGCACCTGTTATTTTAACAATATTATTTTTTTACACTATAAGCTGTGACAGCTATTTTCATTACATTACCTTTAATGCATATTTTACATTGTTAAACATTTTAAAGTTTACGAGTGGTAGAGTCAGCAACAACAACATCTGTTCCATAATTGGGCAGATTCAACCGGTGAAATGCCAAACCTCACAAAAGACAGGCATGAAGTAGAAGTACATTTTGTCTGATAAGTGAGGCACCGGAGGCCTAATGGAAAGGATGTGAAGGGGAAAAGGATCGGACTTGGCAGGGATGAATGGGAATATTTAGGCAAAATCCTTTTTCATGTCTTTCTCATCTGTTTAATAAAGGTAGGCATTAGCTTTTTGCAGATGCCTATGGGTAGTGCCATTGGATTAAAATTGGTTTTTGAACAAGGAGTGAATGAAATGGGGAAATAAAATGGGGCTATAGTACAGTAGTGAGGAGTCAGCATGTGTTTATGAAAGTTCGTCTGGCAATACACAATGCTGTACTAGTGCCCTTCAGTGCACTTTAATATATGGAAATAGGTCTCACTTCTGGGTTCTTCACACAGGATTTGGCAGGAAAAGCATGTTTGTAGAGTTAATGCCGTTGAGATGGTATCCTTATCTATTAAAAATAGTGTTATAGGGAAAAGTGTGACTTAAAAGAGAATGTTGTGGCTAGAATTGAGAAAGGTATGCTTTGGTGGTTTGGGCATGTTGAGAGGATAAATGAAAGGAGAGTAACGAAACGTTCATGTTGCAAAAGTGAGTGGCAACGTTAGTAAGGCACATCCTAGAACTTATATAGATCAGATTAGTAACATACTAAAGAAGGGCGATATAAGGAGTACCCGTAATCAACGAGCTTGTATGTGTAGATGTATGGATGTAGGAGAAGCGAGAGAGGTGTGCCAGGATCGCGCCAAATTCCATAATCTCTGCCTACCCCTCTGGGTTACGGGTGTGAGCGTATATTTATTTTATTGATTTTTTCCATCTTTTGCTATTAAAATAAAAAAATTGATGAATTTGACAGGTGGACATGTCGAAGGTGAAGCTGGATGTACTGAAGCCGTGGATCACGCAGAAGATAACTGAAATACTCAAGATGGAAGATGATGTAGTCATTGATTACGTCAACAATCAACTTGAGGAGAAGGTGATTAAGTCCTATTGTTTTTTTACGTTTTAATATTAATAAAGAAATGTAATCATTGCAGTTTCTTTGCAGTCCAAGTTTGTATAAATAATAAATGTTGAAAGAGGTATGGCTGTTGTTAAGAAACTGCAATTGAATGTTGTCAAATGTATATTGATTTGGTATGGATATTTTTATGGTCCCCACCGGTTAGCGCGCCGCCGCCGCCGCCGCCTGCCGTCGCCAGCCTTCGCAGCGCGCCGCGGCCCCACTCTTACGGACGCCATTAGCATTCTCAATCGGTATTTACGGGGAAATTACTTAATGCTAACTCAATTAAAAACCATAAGCGATATGGCGATATTTACTTGAGAGAAGTCCATTAGGAAGTCCGGAAGACGTTAAGAGAGCAATTTGACTCGGGGTAGGGAAGTAGCGTTCGTTAGGTTTTGCGTTCAGCATAATGTGGTTGTGTTCGCAAACCCCTTACAGATGCAAGAGTTTGAAGAATGAAGAAAGAAATGTACGGTGGTGCAGAGACAGCGCGGCGGAAGCGGAGCGGTGTCGCTGGCGTGGCTGTCGGCGTTGCAGTCAGCGGCGCGGCGCGCTGCGAGCGGAGGCTCCAGCTGTGGCCGTCTGCAATATCACCATAACTTATGATGTACAAATCTCTCGCTTCCCTAACCGAGTCATTTTGGAGCCATGTCACATCCGGATTATATCAATATAAATTTGGCGCTCTTAACGGCCTTCAAATATATTTGTCTCCGATACATGCAAATATTCAAACCATTATAGTATTAACGAAGGGAAATCGAACGCAAGTCTGAGGTGTATTAAGTTTGTTATATTGAATAAGATAATAACGAGACAATGTTTTCTTTCCCGATCCGTATCCTCGGCTCCTAGTTCCCTTGTCCAAAGAAAATGCAGATAAATTTGACGGGTTTCCTGAACGGCAAGAACGCGCGGCTGTTCATGGGTGAGCTGTGGGAGCTGCTGCTTAGCGCGCAGGCCAGCGAGAATGGTATCCCGGACAGCTTCACGCAGCAGAAGAAAGAAGAGATCAAGAAGAGAATGGTGAGAAATATTAACTTTTTAATAAATTATAATTAATTATAATTATAACTTTTTAATAAATTTTTACATGTACATATGAAATAACATCTTATAAAATAATACACCTAATTTTGTAATTTTCTTTATAGTTGTTCTTCGATTTCAATTGATGCATATAAAAATAATATTCTGACGTGATTAAACGGTTTTCTGGTCCAACTTTCTTGACTTTGTTAGACCAACATTGAGAAAACAAACATGAGATGTTTTTCAATATTATTTTTTTTGCTCCGAGTAGGAATTGAACTCAATATATTTATAGCATATCAGCTACTTTAACTAACGTTTATATAACAGTTCCAGTTCCAGTGCCGTTTCTCATATAATTTTTCTTATCTATAATAATAAAAACATATATATTGACGATGCAACACCTTACCAGGAGGAGCAAAAGGACAAGGAGAAAGATCGCCGTCGGTCGCGGTCGCGGTCGCGCAGCCGCCGCAGGTCCCGCGAGCGCCGTCGCTCACGAACCAGGTCCCGCGATCGCTCCAGCGATAGGAAGTTAGTATCAATATTAATACTGAGGCGCACACGAACATTGTAATACAGGTGTCAGCTTATTGCGTACGTTACACGTACGGGTAACCAGAGTTGTGATAAACGGCTTTTTATAATTTTAACGTTTATTTATTATATTTATAAACGTTGTGAAGAAACACTTCTTACTTACAAAGCTTTTTTACTTTCAAGTATCTGTTCGTTTGTAAAACGTCAAAAGCGTTTAGTATAGCATACACAGTACGTTCGAAACTATTTGGCCACATGCATGTTCTTGCTATTTTTTGCATTAAACAACGAGACCATTTAGTTCAATTTATTTTAAACAAAATGTATACAAAACTCCGCGCTCTATTACTACGATACAACAAACGAAACGTTCTTGCTCCGGAGACTACAAAAAGAGTACAAAAATCCGTTATAATTTGCAATAAGTAAAAAATAAATTTCGACTTTTTAAAACGCTCTTTTGTTTTTATTAAAAAAGGCGAAAGTTTATCTTATCAAATATCGCAATGTCTATAATCAGAACAAATTTGACGTTAACGACTCCTACATAATATTTTAGTCGTGTAATTTGATTTTAAGTATTAATGTGTAATAAGTTGACATACTGTTCATTTTCAACCTTGCTAACTGTTAAAAAAACGGGGTAACTGGCAGTGGGATGAACCATAAATGAACAAAATAAAAAAGGAAATGACTTCTGTGATATCAAGAAAGCTTTCTCATAGTTTAACACATACGTGCTAAAGAGAGATAAAAGCACCTCAGTACTACTCACAAAGTTTGTTAGGGTCACAAAAAGTGAATCTTTAGCCTTAGACGGTTTTATTATTTGTCTTGATTAGAAACGAACAAAAGACTTACTACTCTAATTGCTTGGCAGCATGTTCATCAAAATACTTGATGCAGAAAATAATTATGTTAATCCCGGTTTGGTGAGACCTATTGATTCTAATGTAGTTTTGATGTATGTAAATAAAATGGTTAAGAACAGATTATTATGTATGTTCAATAGAAAACACGTTAACAGGCATCGGAACGGCGGCAGCCCGCGCCGCTCCCGGCGTCGTAGTCGGGACAAGAGCCAGTCGAAGACATCCAACATTGAAGAGATTAAACTACCAGAGCCTAAAGGTATTTCTTTTTTCCTCAAATGCTACTCATTAAAATCTGCACCAAATATAATTGTTGCAAGTTCTTTATCAGCTTCAATGTGGGAAAGAGTTTTTTTTTTAGAAAAAGTTTGTCAGTGTGTTACACTAATAAGCAATAATTATATATATATATAACACCAGGTATTGTGTATGGGCGTATCACGACCTTATAAAATACATTATTTTGTAAGGTGTAATTGACTCTGATTTATGTATGACCAGTCACTTTTAACGTTTAGGAAAGCATCCAGTTATCATATGTTAGGTTTGCCTCTTTTATAAAAATAAAACTTGTTCAATGCTTAAAGACAACTTAAAGCTAATTTTCTCAATATATGGCTATAAAGTTTAAACAATACTAACACTTCTGGTCTTAACCAATTCATCTAATGTAAACTTTTTACCAAATTGTATTGTATAGTTATCAAATTTGTAGGTAGTGACATGCTTTTATCTTTTGTGACATAATTTTGTGTTTAGTGCACTTTGGTATTTAACTGTACCCAAGCTCACTAATTCTTACTTTAAACAATTTAATTTGTTTGGTATATCAAAGAAAATGGCAAATCACCAGAGAAGAAAGAAGATAAGGAGAAGTTAGAAGATGATCACAACTCTACAGCTGAGACTATAAAAGACGATAAAGTGGAAGAAGCTCCAAGGGAAGAACAGATGGAAGAAGGTCACAAATCTAGATCTGCTTCACCGACTAAGTAAGTTTAATCAAATTTACCATTGCCGATTTGGAATAATAATCAAATAATACTACAGAATTGAATGAAAACAGGACTTTAAAAAGTGTAGCAATTAGCTATAAAATGAGCATGGCAACATGATGATAATAACATGGGATTGCATCGCATCGAAAATGCTATTTGTTATTTTTTTTAAATGTAATAAACTATTATTTTTTGTTGAGTAAACAAATATATTCCTTTATTCGAACAATGAGTCGCCTCATGTTAGTTTATCACCGTCTCCCATGAAAATCCACAATTGCCATGAACAGCAGATAAATTGCCAGCCTTTAAAGAAGGTGTAAGCTTTTTTCTTAAAGGATCCAAATCATATTGGTTTGGATAAACTGAAATATAACCAAAAAGACAGTTTGTGAGAAGAAAAAGTTTGTTTTTCAAAGAAATGTAGTTTAATGTTGTATTATTAGATCGATCGGCGGCGGTGAGAAGGAACCTGAGGTGAAACCTCCTGAGAAGACTCGGCACTCGTCGAGCGAGCGACGTTCTTCATCTGCATCATCCCGTAAGTTTTAGTTTCAACTGTAATATAATCCCGTCATAAATTTATGTAAAGTATCATCAAAACATCATAAGCTCAAATATTATCTAGTTTCAGTAATAAATAATTATTGTGTTTAGTTATTTTAGTAATTTGAATAGTCTACTAGAATTTAATTATTAAAATTTAGATTTTATCACCACATCTAACATTAGAGAAACCTGTGTACTTTAACAATGTATAGTATATAGTTTCTTAAATTGGTAAAAATTTAGTTAGATCAATTTTATATATTTAAATATTTAGGACGTACCATTTTTTTGTTTGCTTAATAAAATAGGATTTTATTATGTCTTAACACTTTGACTAAATAACATTTGATTTTTTTGTTGTATCATCAACTAGCGGTCAACACCGAGGCACACGGGGTACCGACCACTAGTAAGTTTTAATTGAAGATTAGTTGTTTCAAATGTTTTTATGTTCAATGCACGTTGTGGTTTTTTTACGTGTTTATAAACATTATGGTTATAAAATTGTTATAATCACAAATGTTTTATTGTTTTAAATATGCAAAAACTTTATAGTATAAACCAAGAAAAGATTTGATTTAGTAGTCGGTTCTAAAGCATTTTAAAAAACTAAACTAAAACAAAGTAAACAAAAATTAATTGTATGTTTTTATAATTTCTTCAGTGTTGGTGTAGAATTTAATTTGATACTAAATAGTTTTGTTATTTTACGCAGTTATTTACAGAAAAATGTAAAAACCATTTGTAATTTAATTTAAAAAATATATAATTTTATATATCAAATAAAAATTCATATTGTTATGATCACATACATATGTAAATGCTCCATGAATTATCCAGTATGCAATCCTCTGATATGTTATTATTTAAAAAATTTAGTTAGTTCCAAATATTCTTCTCTATTTTCATATGAGTTTATGTACTAACCATTAAATGTACTATAAAATACTTAAAGCCAAGTTGTAGTTAGGTCCTTGATTTCAATGTATTGTGCCATGATGTGTATTTTGATGTTGGTTAAGAATGTGATGAATGTGTATGCTTTACTAAAAGTGCCCACATTTATATTTTGTTATAGATGGCAGCGCAAAGAAAAGGTCGTCGCATAAGAAGCGGCAGTACCGCTCCAATCGCGACTCCTCCACTAGCGTTAGTCCGAGACGAAGCTCCCGCAGAGAAAGGTCTGTAGTATGTTGTAGATAACGGAATAGCAAACAATCACGTGAACTCTTACCAATCAACGCATTCTCGGCTTTTGTGTAGGAAAAAAAGAAGGAGTAATAAAAAAAAGAAGTGAAAAGGATGGGAATAAAATGGTGCCTATAGATAACTTATTTAAATTATAAATATTATATGCCAGTATTTTACATCATAAGACAGACTAAAGAAGGTTATAGTTCATTATATCCCACATTGTACCTACTGAAGAGTGTCCTGGCTTAATCATAGGTTCCATATTAAGTTTCCTTCTTTTATACGAAACTAAATATAGTAGCGGAATACCTGTATTTATTATATCTGTTTTTAGTCACCTCATAAAACTTGTTAAAGCAAGATGTCATAAGTTTCCTTGCAATCGTATTTAGGAGTAAATCTAGGCGTCGCAGTCGTCGCAGGTCCATTGACCGCCGTGAGAGGGAGCGCGAGCGGGAGAGGGAAAGAGAGAGGGAACGCCGCCGCCGGGAGAGAGACAGGCGGGAGAGGTAAAGTTGCCTAGTCTTGTATTCCTTACAATTTATATTTATCTTACGAATTATCTATTGCGTTTATTTTTATTAAATAAAAATTATGTTACTGCCATTTCTTATAATGACCGACAAATATGATTTTATGAAAAAAGTATCAATTATAAATTCTTAACTTTTACTAAGAAACTTAGTGAAAATATTCATTCGTGATCTCTGCCGACCCCTGTGGGTTACGGGTCTCAAAAATTCATTGAAAAGTAAATGAAAGTATATTTAAAACTATAGATTACATTATTTATCAACATTATATATATAGAAAGATGCCTCTTCAGGCATTCTAGACTCTTCAGTCTAGATTGTGAAAAAGCACAATATAAACGGTCACATTTTTGTTATGGTGCAAACTATCACCCTCTTAACAAAAATCTTATAATATATATATAGCAATAATGCTGCATAGCAAAAGATGTTAGTTTTATATAAAACCATATTTGATCGGTTGATTTTAGTTTTCTTTCCATTTTGGTAGTGATGTACATAATGCAAGTTTTCTTTGATTTCGTAGTTATTACAAATGCTAGTAAGATTATAATTTATTTTCTTAGTGCATCAGGCACAGCATTTGGTTTAACGGCTTCTGTTTATCTACGAAAGGTCCCGAGAGCGTCGTCGATCGCTCGAGAGACGTAGACGGTCAAGTTCGCGCTCTCGACGACGTTCAAGAGACAGGTAATATTGGTTTTTAAGTATAAGTATAACGGATATGCTTGTTTCTTAGGGACGCACGTTTTCCACTTTATAATCGATTTTTCAATTGCATGGTACCGATGTCTTTGAATTGATGCATAAATCAATTAAAATTAAATTTCATTAACTACCTAAAAAGGTCACTCACAAACAAGAGGGGAGCTAAAACAAAAGATTAATATTTAATAATACATAATTTCTTTGGAAAACACAAATAATTGTCTTGTGCCTTTAATAGCATTTTAATAATAGTAGTCATGCAGTTGTGGTTCCTCCATACAGACTGGCAATGAACATCTCACAGAATGCATCATCATCTCACAGAAGATTTTGATTAATGCAAATGTTGGCCATTCATTATTATGCTTCTTTGCCACCTTCCGTGAAAAAAAATATGTCTACTAATATCTTAAAGAGAGGACAGATTTGATTACTTGTTCGTCTGGATAAACTCAAAATCTACTCAACCGATTTTTTAAATTCAAAGCTCTTTTGACAATGAGTATGCTGAGCTATATAATATACTACTTACCCCCGAAATACTTAATTACTTTAATTCACAAGTACAAATATTAAATCTAGGTTCCAATCAATCAATTTACAACAAAAATTAAAATTATTTCCTAGTATGTATATCTCTAGTAAATTATTGCCCGTTGTGCAATGATATACTAGGGATATAGTCGAGGGGAGGGTAATATCCCGCATTTCTACGCCGCCTGCCCCGCGTAGTGACGTTCGGCTCTAAAGATATACATATATATTTTAATTTCTGTATCTATTTACCAGAGCGAAGCCGGTGCGGTATTGCTAGTAGTCGATAATAATAAAATCAGTTAACGCTCACGCCTGTAACCCAAAGGGGTAGGCAGAGATTAGGTATTTCCATTTGGCTCGACACCTCTCCCTTCTACATCCTTACATCTACGCATACAAGCTCGTTGTATATCACTAAATTGTTTCTTTAGTATATCACTAATCTGATCGATAAAGTTCTCCTTGTAGGTCCCCTTACAACGCTGCCACTCACTTTTGCAATATAAATTTGTTCGTTACTCGCCCTTCTTCTGCGTGGAAGTCGTCAGACAATATTTTTTCAGCCCTCTTTTCTTTCTTCCTTCTTCCTATTTATTCACTACCTCTCTCACTCTCTTTCTCAAACAACCGAATAACTCTATCCTGTCGATATCTTCATTCGTACAATCTGATTTCCCGACTGTTGCTGGCAGTAAATCGAGCCATGCTTTCTTCTTCACATTCACTTCCATTCGAACTTCTCTATCCCAACACACTGTGCTAACTATCCTTGCGTTCTTTCTCTTACTTACTCCACGTGTGGCAGCTGCCACTAATTTTTATTCTTTATTTTACCCCAAACATTCTCAACATCCATAACTTTCAAATTCCTTTCACTTAAAGAAAAAATTAAATGAAGGGAAATTACACAAATCTCTATATGATAATAAAATAAAGAATGCCAAATCAGTTTTGTCGTATGGATTTGTCGCACATGTTTGATAGCATAGTTATGCCTTTCTCGCACACCTCATCAATGATGAAGCTTAACGTGCGTCCCTATTATTCATTTGTCGTATTCGCATTATATATTTTCTTCGCTTACCAAAAAACAGCATAATACTGCTTTTTTAACTTTTTTTTCATTTTATTTTATGGCACTTAAATTATAAGAAACTCTTTGTCCCATAAAATCATGTTGGTGGTTTAACGTTGGGATCGTATGTAATTAATGTGTTTGTCAATGCATGCTTGATTTAAAAATTTGGAACAAACAAAGCGGCACGTAAATGTTTGTTCGCTGGCATCGGTTTGTTATTATTTAAATAAATTTCATTGTAAGAGTTAATATGCCTCTACCGCAAGACTGGGGAACAAGTAGACATCATTGTCTTAATTCCCCAACCAATTTTCTTCCTCTTTCAAATTCATCAGACCTACTAGTTCTCATTTTCATCATTTTTGTTGGGGCAATTAATTTTTATTGTTGGGTTTTTGCTCTTTATTCGTTAAGGATGGTAAATAAATTATTAAATGTATCCCTGTCCTTCCATACCTTGTATGTCTAATGTGATAGTGATCTGGTATTGTGCATTGTTGGATCGATCCCTAAATCATTTTGTATGAAATAAATATCAATAGGAATACCTTGGTCTGTGCTGAATTGTTTGCGTATGAATGACGAAAGAATTTAGGGACATCTACATCTAATATAAAGTAGACAAATTAACGAACAAGTGCTCGATTATGTTCTATGCAAGTTAAAGTTGTAGTGAATATCAACATCCTTATTGGTATCTATTTCAATAATCTACTATATAGCTATTTATTTTAAATATTGCGTAACTACATCAAGTAAGCGCCGGCCGCGGTCTTCAGTTTTGTAGGGCTATAGTTATAGTTATGTTATCAGTGGTTAATATTTGAACTTGTTAGGTCCCGAGACCGCCGGCGTTCCCGTTCGCGCAAGCGGTCGCGCTCCCACCGCCGCTCGGGTAGGCGTTCGCGCGACCGCCGCTCCAGGGACCGCCGCTCTAGGGACCGACGCTCCAGGGACAGGTCCGGGTAAATTGGCACTACCAATCAACATTCAGCATTTATGTCATTATTACACAAATAAAACTAGGTCATTTTTTTATTACTCACACATCACGTTCAAGAGGCCATGAATATTAATGTGAATAAATGTCTGAAAATATTACGAAATAAAAAATTTACTTATATTAATTTTTTCTTTAAATATGGCAAAACAAAAGGTTTACCATCGTATGGGCATGTTATGACGAAGGAAGAATAACATGTGACAAGGTGAGTTTATGATATGAATGCGGAGGGATATTCCGGTAGAAGCAGGCCTAAGAAAAGATGGATGCTTTGCAGAAAGGTGACATGATTAAGAAGGGAGTGACGACTGAAATAACGGATGTGGAAGTCGAACACCTGTTATGCCGACCACACGCAGGGTGATTATGAAATATGGAAAAACAAATAAATGTCTTCGAAATTATGACTGTGTTAATTTTGTCAGTCGTTATTTTTAATTCACCAATGTTTTCTATAGGGAAAGAAAATCACGGGATCGTACAAGAGATAGAAAGTCGAAGGAGAGAAAATCTCGTGAAAGAAGATCCAGTGACATCATTAAAGAACGTTTGGAGAAATCTGTGTCTATACCAAGAAAAGGTTAGTTTTAGTAACAATGATTTAAAAGTGAAACCAAGCTTATATGAACTTTTATACTCATAAAATAATGATCAAAGTCGTAGGCAACCAACTGTTTAACAGCGCTTATTTCAACATACTTTGCACAACGTCGTAACGCGATATATGCGGTGTGTTTATCGTCGTTTTACTGATTTACCGAATAATATTTTCTCATTAGTGCGTTCCACAAAAATATGAATTTAGGGTCTCCAGATTTGAATTCTAGTGACCACTCGAACAGTTATTTTGAATTCAACTTTTCCGTTGTTTTATGGTGTCATGATAGAGTTCTATTTTTTTTTTTGCAGAAAATTTTGAAAAATTACAGAAGCCATCTGAACGTAACTCCATCCCACCTGAACAAAACTCGAAAGAGCATGTGTCGAGTTCAAGTAGAGAATCGTCGGTTGCAAATGACAAATCAGCTGCACTTAATGATAGTCGACCAAAAGATCA
This sequence comes from Papilio glaucus, assembly GCA_000931545.1. Lineage (NCBI taxonomy): Eukaryota > Metazoa > Arthropoda > Insecta > Lepidoptera > Papilionidae > Papilio > Papilio glaucus. The sequence goes on from JWHW01041291.1 coordinate 29,928, forward strand.
TGTATCGGATGAAGAAGATAGAGACGATTTTCTACCCATCCCTAGCACGACAAGAGAATATTCTAAGAGTCTATCTCGTACTCCATCGCCGTACTTAAGAAAACTCGAAGTTGAAAGTAATAAAAAATCTGATAGGTCTGCGGATGATGCATCAGGAAAAGAGCAGAATGAAGATGAAAACAAAACCAACCAAGAACCTAAAAAGTCGAAACGAAAAGCCCACCAATCAGACAGTGAAAGTGAAACGAGTGAGGAAGTTGCGAAATCTAAGAGTAAGCCGAAGATTAAGCGGAAGGAAAAAGCTACTTCAAAGAGAGCTAAAAAACCTAAGAAAGAAAGCTCTTCTAGTGACAGTGATTCAGAAGACTCATCTTCTAGTGACTCTGAAGAGGATAGGAAGAAGAAAAGCAAGAGAAGTGCTAAAAAGAAGTTAGCAAAGAAATCTAAAAAGAAGCGGGCTCGGTCTTCAAGTTCAGAATCCAGTTCGGAAGAGGAGGTCAAACACAAGAGTTCAAAATCAAAACAAAAGAACATTCCAGAAGAGTCTGATGGTGAGAAGAAACCTAAAAAGAGGACCAAAGACACAAGTGTCACGGATCACTCAAAAAATGAAAAAGTAGAAAATAAACAGTCAAAGTTGAAAAAAGCTGATAATTCTGAAGATTCCCATGACGATAGTTCAGATAGCGATGCAAAATCTAGTAAGAAAAAAATTGCAAAACATGACTCTAGTAGTTCAGAAAAAGAAATAAGACGAAAGAAACTTGAATCGGTGAAAGAAAAAGTCGTTTCTCCCGAAAATGTCAAGTCTCGCAAGGGCGAAGAAAAGCCTGTTAGAGCAAAGCATTCAGAGGAAACAAAGTCTAAATCTCGCGAAGATAATGAAAAGAAAGCCAAGAAACGAGAGAAAGAAGAGTCTTCCTCGGATAGTGATCATGTATCGAAAAAGAAGCCTAGAAAGAAAGTTTCAGATTCCGATTCGGATTCTGAAAGTGATGAACCCAAGAAATCTAAAAAAGCCAAGAAACATAAGAAACATTCAAAAAAACATAAGAAACACAAAAAACATAAGAAATCATCAAAAAAGAAGGATGATTCCTCGGACAGCGAGGAAGGCGAAGAGGAAGAAGAGGAAGGAAGAGTAAACAATGAAGACTTGGAGAAGAAGCTACGCGAAAGAGCGTTGAAATCAATGAAAAAGCAAACGAGTGCGTCTGGGTCCGATTAACAATCGTTATAATTAACTTTTTCGTGTAAGTTTTCACTTATAAATGTTTTAATTTTACGATATGTAACAATTTAAGATAATATGGCATATTGAATTACAAATTACGTGAATGTCTTTTGTTAGTAATAAAGTTTTAAACATTTGGATTTTTTTATTACTAGCCTTAACACACCTCTCATTTATATAAATAAATATATACATACATGAAATGTCCATTCTGTTTAGATTATACAAAAATAGACACTAATATCCAGAATAAAAAGCGATACAAATTGTAGTTAATTCTGCTTAAATAGATAAAATTAGCTTTTTACTTAACTATTATTTAATTTTTTAACCGAGGTAGTTTTTGGCAAACTGTTTCAATTGGTTTGCGGATTTTAAAAAATGACGGGAGTTTTGAAGATCAGGCGAAGACAGGAGCTTTTGTACCGCAATCAAGAAAATGTGCAAGCTGTGGAAAATATATTGGCGAGAACGGACCATTAATATACGTAGGGCTTGAGCGTGAACCAGGGTATTAGATCAGCAGCATTGCCTACCATCATTCATGAATGTCTGTCATAATCACTGTGCCATGGGTACCACACAAACTCAGATTTGCAGAAAGACTCGTGTGGATTGGTGCAAATTTATGATGACTAAATTCGACGCCGACGACTTTCCACAGCATGGTACTTTGAAGATGAGCAGACTCACCAAATGTCAAGCATATTGCTACGGTGGTACTAGATCAGTTAATTCAGAATGGTATGTGACAGTTTGGTGTGACAATCAGCTTGGTGTGACAATACTTTTAGGGCATAAACTGTTACATACATAGGTGGTGTGAAGAAGATTTGAATTGAACGAAAGAAGTGAAGATCCTTTGACAGTGGTAGAGCCCGCATGACCAACATCTGTTGCAAAAATGGGCGGGCAACGACCTTTCAAATCCCACCGCCTCACCGAAGACCGGTGTGAAGTAGAAGTATTTCGAAGTATTTCTGTGTATTGTCTGATGAAAGGTGCCAGAGTCTTAATCCAAGTCGTTTTCCTCTTCCTATCATTTTCCAATAAGAGAAGGATGGGAAGAGGATTTGACCGGGGGAGGGGATGGATAAGAAAGGGAAACATACTTTTTTCTGTTTATCCCCTCTTCTGTTCATTAAAGGTAGGCAACGCATCTGCAATTCATTGGCTCGTTGCAGGCCTATGGGTATCGCTCATTTAATATCGGAGGACGCTTGCCACCTTTTTGTATATAAAAAAGGAACCCGGCACCTGCTCTGGCACCAACGCTTCTGACAGAACACTTGACTATTTCATTTGAAAAAACATTACTATTCTGCCTCATATTATTTATTTACTAGCTGTTTCCGCGACTTCATCCGCGTACAATACCAATAAAAATGTGTTCCCATCGCGCAAAATTAATAAAAACTTTATTTTTATTTAGTTGCTAAAACCACGGGCAATATACGGCGACGCATGATTTTAGGGGTTGGGTTATTTAGTTGATTCTGTTGTACCTTGGTTCTTTTGTGCAAATTAAAGTAGTCTTAGTTTTTTCTTATAACATTTACCAGTAATCGTTTTAAAAATTGGTTTTTGTCCCTATACCAGCCCTGTTTCCACTTTATATGCGGTCGGTACAACCGGTTTTCGTCTCCAAAGTCGATCTATCATACGTAATTTCCATCGTCACTCCCTTCTTAATCATGTCACCTTGCACAAAATCCCTCTATCTCTTCTTAGGCCTGCTCCTACTGACATACCCCTCCATACTCAGGACTAAAACTGTGCTTGTTGTCACAATGTTTCCTCCTCATAACATGCCCATACAATGCTAACGTTTCGTTTCTTAATTTGTCTATCATAGGTACTACTTTTACGCTTCCCCTAATATACTCGTTTTGTACCTTATCCGTGCGTGTTAACCCATACATCACATTTTCCTTATAAATACCATAAATCGTCATGCGTTTAGTATATAAATTTTATTAATTTTGGGGTGGACCACTCTTACCACTTAAAGGCATAAAAAAGTTTACGTCATATTCTCAGACCAACCAAAATCATAAAAACCGATCAAGCCGTTTCGGAGTAGTTTTGTTACTATCACTGTAACCGAGAACTTTATATATTAGAAATAAAACTTCATAAAAGTTATTATTATTTTTACTTTGGAATTAACTTTGGTACTTAATCTTTATGAGTGTTAGTATGTTTAAATAATATCTTTAGTTATCGAGTTTCTATCTCCTTGTGTAGCCTCTATAACCGTTAGCAAAGCTCGGGGTGACGCTGCCGCCTTTGTAAATGTTGCCGGGCCGTTGGTAGTAGCCGTAGCCCAAATGATTTGATCCCTGGTAGTAGGGATTGTTGTAACCACTGTAAGAGCTTAAACCCCCGTTGCCTCCATAACCCCCGTAACCCCCATTACCTTCATAACCTCCATAACCGCCCATACTTCCGTAAACATTTGGACTGTATCCTCCGTACCCTTTATAGCCACCGTATTCCGAGTTCCCCACATATCCCGTACTGCTCAGCGGACGCGCGGCTCCAACGTAACCTGTGCCACCACTATATCCGGGATACCCCGCAGTTGGGTATGTATTGTCATATCCGGAAATTCTGCCGGTATTTGAGTCATATTTATTGTTGATCACGCCAAACCCGGTGACGCTATATCCGTACCCACCGGGTGAACTGCCACCCCAGTCAGAGTACTGATGACTATCTGAATAAAAAAAAAACAATTTTCAAGTAAAATAAAGTTCTGAAGTTCATTTTTGAGGTGGTGTTAGTCGGATCTATTTGTTTCATTCCACAATTCGATTCCCAGCAGCAAAAAATATGTGATACTTGCTTTCGGGTATATTCGTTTTTCAGAGTATGTGGCGACAGGCTAATAACCTATCACATGGGTCGTCTAATAAGCTTGTTGAGGCGTACTTTATAATTGCACCATTGCTTATTTTTTTCTTAGTGATAAATATAAAAATCAATAAATTACAAAATAAAAGCCCTCATCGTTGTTATTCAAAGATTTAAATTCTAATTTCTGTTATGTAAATTACTTGCTAATGTCTCGTATATTGATCGTATTAACAGCACCAATGACGACAAAGCCATGTAGATCAATGGACTTTTAATATAATACCTGTATTTATAGGTTTTACGAATTGTCATTACGCTATGAAATCGTAAATTAGCATGTGAAAACATAGGTTATTTATACATAATATGAAAATGTAATCCATGATGAGTGTGGTGCTACAAAAGTTTTGGACTTACATGAACTTGCTGCGGTCTTCAGATCATCCTTTTCATTGGTAAATCCAGAGGGAAAATCTTCAATATGTGCTCTCTGCTGTGTCTGTGTCTGTAGCTCTTTGCTCTGTGGTGCTGCAATGATGCAGCAAACTATTGGTAATAAGGCAAATATTTTGTACCACATCTGAAAGGAAACATTGAACACATGAATTTGTTTTAATTTCTTTAGAATCATAAATATATCCAATATAAAATTATATTGGTGTAAGAAGTGTCGTAAGCTGACCTGTACGTTTAAGAGCATCAACTAATTTTCGGAGATGTCATTGCTGGTAACCTCATTGACGGTTCTTACAGCTTCATCTGATACAGGGCTCGCGATCCGAGTGATCTTGAGCTAAACGTAAAAAATTCTAGGTCCCTAATGTAATATAGGGGCCTAGTTGCTGGATTTAGCAGCTATCGGTGTGGTTAAGAGCATCAACGTATTTAGAGGTCGACACTGGAATCAGCCATAAACAATACTGGTAAGAAACGTATTTATAAATACTTAAAGCACGGATGTTGTTTGCGTTAATGTATAGATAAAAATTATGTGAAGGTAACATCACTCGCGTGGTAACTTGACCTTAAAGTGTGACCCTTAACATGATAATCATCGACGTTAGAATATTCCCACGTTAATATCAGTCAACATAAGTCCAGTCAGCGTTTCATTACCACGGTTCAAGAACAACACGTATGCAGCTATTGTTTTACTTGATTTATTATCACATTTCAAGTACACTTCCATATAACTTCTTAACTATGGACTTCCTCAATATTTGTCCAATACCCGAACGGTTAGCGCCCGTACGATGTGGCAAATATTGGATAGTAGGTTTGGATTCGTCATTCTAACCGCGCGTTTCCACTGGCGTAAAAACTTGTCGATATACAAGGTTTCTTCTATCTTTCTGAATAAACTGAGACGACAATATGTTTTGTGAGAATCTTTTCGGCAGTGTAAACCCACGGTAAATATTATTACGCAGCATACATTTTGCAGGGTTATGTAATAAAATTCATGTATTCGTATTATTAATAAACAATTAAAAAAAAAAAAAAAAAAAAAATACAACACCGCAAATCTTAGCTTAGGAATTATTCCGACGAACGGGAATATTAGTTTTTCTTTTATATAATTTGCTGAATTGTATGTATGTATACCTCAACTTGGGTGGACAGAAAAAGCGGTCGTTGTCCGTTTTTCAACCAGCATTCAGATTCTAAATGTGTCAATAAATGAAGGTTGACCTTGCATAAATTTTACCTTTATTTTTTTACTAAATAAAAATCCAATCACATGACTTCGTTCCGTTGTGGAAGAAAATATGCTTGGCACTGACAACGAGACGAGACGAGAAAAATGGCTTGCATGGCGAGCCCTTGAGTTACTTTACTTGAGTACTATAGAGTGAAGCACTACTCTAGCACAATAAGACTCGCGAAATATGTCGAATTCAGTTCTAATCTCACCTCCGCGAGTGCGCACTTGTGACCAGCCAGCGACGATTCTACACTACGCCATTAGTCGCGTTAACTATTTAACGAGGTTTTGATTTGTACAAGGCGACTTTTCTGTTGTTCTAAAAGTATTTTCAATTGTCAATGAGGTAGCAATATTAGATTGTAGAAAGTGACTCACCTGGATTGGATATTGGATTTTTTTAAACGAAATGATTACTAATTTACAATTCTAGCTATTAATCAAATCGTTGAAATAGGAGTTAAATTAAATAAATACATAGGTCCGTAATATTTCTATTCCTTACTAGGGATATCTACTGTTTGTATTTGTACCATTAATAAACAAAGGCTTTTCGTGTCTTAAACAATATTCCATCATATTTTTGCTACCGTCTCAAGTGCTTTACGTTAAAATATGGAATATATAAAGTATCCATTAATATGCACGTTAAGTGTGACTCAGAGTGATGTTCGCACATAAATATAAAATTTGAATTGCGTTGAATATTTGAGTAGTTAAAGAAATCCAAACGGTTGCCTTTATTTAAAAAGGGATGCTAATAAATATGTCTTGAGACGTGTGACGCAAAAAGATAGACAGAGATTACCTGATTTCCATTATGCACAATGTTTGCAAATATTGTTTTGCCCTTACCTATAAATCTACCCAAAACATGCTCTTTAATTGTTAGGTGTCTAATGGAATCGGAGCGACGGAGGGAATGTGACTTTAGAATTTTTATACCGGATCTGGTGAACGGTGACAAAAACATTAAACCATGGCTGTTATAAATAATAAAACTGTTGGCGAGCTCAAATACTTCAATAATTTTATGATCTTATGTCAGTTGATTAAATAACATATTATAAAGTTACAAAAATAATTGGTCTATCTGTTACCGGATCAATGGGAATTCGGTCGGATCTGTCCGACTTCAAATGACCATGGATTGCAATACCTAATAATTTAACGCTACTCGCCAACATCCAAGAGAGAAACTACCAGATACCATGCCAGCCTTTTTTATAGTAGAAGGTACCAAACGAGTAGTTAACCTAATATTAAGTGACTTACCCATAGGCATCTGCAACAAGCTAAT
>JWHW01041343.1:12255-38776 GCA_000931545.1 Papilio glaucus
CTTATACGCTAGAAGTAGGCAGAGACCACACCCACCCCCGTAAAACAACAATAACGACTCTTGAAAACAGGAACCAAATATTATTAATTGAAATTAGAATTGGAATCGAACTAGGCAGGCACGGCATATTTAGGTCCGTCAATCTTTAGCATACTCCGATTTCCAAAATATTACTTGTGTCAGCGCTCTATACACGCTTTAGCTCAAGATCACTCGGATCGCGAGCCCCGTATCAGATGAAGCTGTAAGAACCGTCAATAAGGTTACCAGCAACATCTCCGAAAATAAGCAGCAACAGTAGCAGAAGCTCTATACTATGAAATAAAACATAGCGAAATTATTAAAATCTTAACCTCGAAAATCTTTTCGTAAAGACCACCTCAAATGATCGTATTTTGGTTTAACACTATCCATAAACAGCAGTGAGTGCACAACGCTCTCTCCGCGTGACGTCAATGCAATTATTTGACATTAACCGATTGTGCACAGATAAGATATTATATATTTTATCTGTGCACAATCGGTTACTATTTTTATCAAAGGATATTACTATTTTTATCAAAGTTAATAACATCCTTTGTATTGAAAATATGCTAATCACGTTTTAATTTAATATTATTTTAAGCAAAGTTTTAGACTGTTATTTATCCCTTAGGTGATCTTTAATTAAAACGGGCCATTGACCAAGTGTAAAGGGTACAGACTCTGGTGGGTACACACACATATACGTGTTGGTTTTTGAAGTAAAAACTTTAGCTGCGTTAGACGATATTTGGTAGTGAAAATCTAAACGTGCGTCAGCAACACGCGTCTTTCTCGTATTCAATTTTGAATTTTATTATTAAAATACAGGGTTTATTTTTGTTGATTATTTGTTTATTTTTTACATATTTACATTGCTTTTCCTTTTGCTTTTCATATCTGTCGGTTGTCCTTATCGAATGCCTGTATTTTCTTTGTCGTACAGAGCAGTGCAGTAGAAATCCAAATATAGCGTCCTGATCAACAGATAGTCAATCGTTAACGGATCCTATACAGGTTCGACGAACGAAAGAAGTTTGATATATACGTGTGTAATATATGTGTCGTGGGGTAGGTCAAGTACTCTCGACCTAGGGCACGTATGTTTGTGTATAAAGCTTGAGGTGCAGGGTATAAAGCTTATTGAGATTATAAAAATAACGTCGCCTTATTAAAACGTTAGAATGGACGTGAATGGGAAGAATTAGGCAAACGAAACGATGTTTACTTGTGAAGGAATTTTGTCTTCAAAATTATTGTAAAATACAACGTCACTATCATTCTTACTCAGTAAAAGCATTTAAAACACGTGGTACCTCTGTTTCTGAGACATAGCAATTTCTGCTCTTCATCGAACTTATTTCTTGTAAAAGGTGTTATACGGTTGGCATATCACATTACTAAAATACTAGCAATGGATTAATTCAAAATATTATAATATCACATATGATCCCAATTTAACATTAAAACTATACACAAATCGTAAACGACATGTGAACCCTTAAACCCACTTAAATGTAGGACACATTTCTAGGTTAATCTGGATTTGTACCGTTTTCTATGCAAGCTGTGTTCAAAGAGTCGTGTTTTATTTTAAATTACTTTAATCTTAAACTCATTTGCCGAGTAGATTTACCACTGAACAAACGACAGTCAAGTTTATAAATAAATATAAAAATATGTTTTTCAAGCCATCTTTAAAAAATCAATTACATTCAATCCAAGGGAATTGATACTTGCTATTTTTTTAAATATTAATGAATGTGACCCTGTGAGAAATTTTAATTGTTTTTATGTGAAACTTTTTTACTAAACTGAGTTGTTTCATATGGTATAAAAAATAAGTTTTGAACTTACGACTTTCAAACGGCGAGAACGGTCGGACGCTGAGCTATTGTGGCTTTTATCAATAAATTATTGTATAATAACAAAATTAAATGATGCGAATGTTGAGTATTATTTCCTAAATATTATATTAAAATCACAGCTTCGAGTGACCTACAAAAACGCAAAGTGCAACCGTACCAAAAGCGAATACCTGTAAGAGCTCCAGTAAATTATTAATTCGGCCATCGCGAGCGATGTGACCCACATCAACCCGCTTCGCATGTCTCGCTGAAAAGCGAAGAAAATTTACCGGGGCCTGGGAGGTTATGTTTAATATCTTATTACAACTATAGCGATAAAACCGGTCAAGAGGTTGTTAATACAAGAGACTCGAAATATAGGAACAATGCGTTTTGTGTTTAACCGACTTTAAAAAAAGAACATTCTCAAAGGGGTCCCTAGTTAGTTTTTATTTTTACTAAATGAACGAATAAAATATTTGTTTTGTGTAACGACAAATTGTCTACGAAATATCCATAAAAATTAACCACTTTGATAAGCCCTAAGTTTGCTTTTATGTGCGGTAGCAATGGTAAGTGCAAAGAGTAAGGTGTAGTAGGAAGGTCATTTTATTGGCTTATTTAAGTCACTATAAGATTGTCAACATAGTTTCTTTATTACCTCACTTGCGACATTATAAACTATATTGTAAAATCATGAACTGAACTAACCATTTACAATTTAACCTATATTTATTCGGGAATTTATAATTTCTCGGCGTAAATAATACACCACAGGGTTACAAAAATGTTATAGGTTTATCAAAAAAACTTACGTTTGTCAAGGCGTATGATGATCGATTGGCACAGACGCGTAATGCAAAAAACAAATTGAGGGCTTTCAGACGATTTCCTGAATCGTTTATAGAAACACTTTTCCACTCTAAAATCACACGTAAAGCTGTTAAAAATAAAAGAAATGATAGCAAACACAAGAAATAAAACATCTCAACACGAAAGACCATCACAAAACACGAATCACAAACAAATGCGTCGGAAGAGAAACATTGTACACGCGATTTTAAATCTACCCGCATTTCGTCTGTATAAAAGGTAGTTTGTTAGTAAACAGATTAGAGAACGGCTGGGTGTAATAATTATTATACCCAGCCGTTCTCTAATCTGGGTATATTAATAATTAGCTACATTTGAAATTGTGAAATTGCCCGCGTAAGTTCCTAAAGTCCTCGTAAATTTTTCTATAGAATTTCTTAAACTAACATCAGGAGATTCAATATACTATCTATTCAAATACGACGGCTTGTATGAATGTATGTATGAATAAGAAGTACCAGGATCGCGCCAAAAGGTAATCCATGATCTCTGCCTACAAGTCTGGGTTACGGGCGCATTTTTCTTTCAATTTAAATAATTAAATTAATATACCAGCGAGTGGAGGGTTAATGCAATAAACGAATTTTTTGCTCTTCTAGATCCTCGGAGTGATAAGCAAGTAAGCACTGATATACAAGATGTCTTAACTCGGCACCAAGCCAGCCAGCCAAACGTATTAACAGCCACGCATTTAACGCCAATTTGCATAATAGCTACTCGACTTTCATCGCCTTAAAAGTCTTAGCATTACAACGGTGTTCGTAAAAATTATAGAAATAAATATTTATTATATGAAAATTTATAGTGTTAGTCTCAGACTGAGGGATTAACCCTTCATAATCTGGTAAATTTCAGAAGGTTGATGAAGTAGGCGAAGTACCGCATATATTGACATCAAATTTTAGTAAAGTTTTAATTTATTAATTTCATATAGTCAGTTCCACACTTAAATTAAGATAATTTAGGTTTTAGCTATATAAACAACAACAACAAGTTTAATGTTTTGCGACATATATAGGTAAAAACAATAAATAACATAAATATATTAATATGACATTGAGTACTAAACATATTAAACTATCATGTAAAATTATATTTATAGTATGTCACCAAAACATATTTTATATCAATAAACCCGAGGTTTTAACGAAAACTATTTATTTTCTAAGAAATTAGCTTCACTAATGACGCCATACTTTATTAGAGATACTATATCGCTCATTAATCAGTCATTAAATTAACCATTAAGAAAATAAAATAGAAAACATTCCGAAATCGAAACTGCCCAAGAGAAGAGTGTGTGTGGGATGTATGTTTATTGGAAAGAAACTGATATTGATGGCTGTTGTTTGCTGTTTAGTGTTGGAGTATGTTTTTCTCATGAAAACCTAATTGATTTTATAAGACGTTGGGTGGTCTGCTTTTATATTTGTAGGTAATATGAACATTTGAAACAGACATTCAAGATTGATTTAACAGATTATAGATTTGCTTGCCTATGTTCACCAGTGATATGATTTTTTTGGCAAACTAGCAAGCGGATCACCTGATGTTAAGTGAGCGCTACCCATAGACATTGCAGATATGTTACCTACCTTTAAATGTACAAAGGAAGGAATAGACACGAAAAAGGATTTCCTTTTCCTATTCATCCCCTTCCCGTCCACTTCTCTTCCCGTTACTGTCCTATCCTTATAAGGAAAGGGTGTGAAGGGGAAGAGGACTGAAATAAGGCCTCCGACACCGCACTCATCAGACGAAACGCAGAATACTTCTACTTCCGCCTGTTTTCTGTGAGGTCGTGGTATTTCACCAGTCGAGCCGGTCCATTCGTGCAACAAATGTTGATGCGGGCTCAACCACTGTTGATTATGATGTTATAATCATTTTTTTTCAATTGGAATCTAATAACTACCAGGGCAACCATTGGAAACAGAGTATTTCGTTTAAGGTATTTTCTAAAGCAGTGATTATTTAAACGTTTCTAAACGTAGATTACTTAACGACATTCTTATTTTAATGTCAAAAATATCTTTGATGTACATTAAAAATTTCAAAATCAACATGGCGTCTATAATCAACGGACAATATTTAAGTCTCCATTGCGCAAGTGAGATTCGAGTCGAGAATAAATTACTTTGCATTAGAGATCGAAATGCATGGAAACGCACTCTACTGATCCACTATCATAAAATTTAAAATACATATAATAATATAGATTCACTTAACAAGTCCATCAGGGAGCGTAAGGCCCGCGGCTAGCTCCTAATCGTTAACGCCAGTGAAAGTGCACGTCACGATGGCCTCGTGTGACGCAATGTAACGTCATATTGAGAAGTCATTTAGAGCGGGTTTACATACACGTTGTATTTCTTGTGTGCGGTATTAAATACTTAATATTAGGTTCTAATATGTAATAATTATAAATTAGAATACTTTAATAGACCTGGTTATACTAAAAATATAGACGTTCTAAATAAAATAACTCTATAATTGTATCTGATGTATGTAATCATCGTTTTCCTGGAATATAGCGTGTAAATATATCTTGAAAATGAAATTTATTAACTGCAATACCCTAATAAGATGGCCTATACTTTAAATGGTATTTATGTTCAATTTTTAATATTGGAATAGTTTGAATAAAAAAAACTATCCCAAATAACTTTCCCAAGGTATAATTTACGTTTTTAATTACCAGTAGTTATATTAATCTTCCAGAAATTAAATTAAAAAAATATTTATGAAAATTGATGAATTTCGTTGTATAAATATAGAATTTAACGGACACTTTGAATCTCAAAGAAAATTTATTCCTATAGTACATTCCTTCTCAGTCGTAAAGTCGTATTTCGGTGACTCGAAATGTAAATCATTTTTTTCAGCTATGTAAATTTTTCCGGTTTTATTTTATATAATGTGAACGTCTTATCAAAGATCTTCGTCGTCTCAATAGTTCTTACTCTTCTCCAAACAATGCTTTTATTCTTAAATTATCAAAGAATATATCGGCGTAGTATTCGAATGTCTGTGATACATGTAAGCCTGGCATATGTTTCGTGTCCATAGTGTTTATGCAGCCACAAAAGTACCATTCCACATTAGATGGAATAAAAATAATTGAATATCAATGTTACGCATCTACGGAGATAAGGTGTCCAGTGTTACGAAAACTTAGAGCTATTAAAATCTTTATCGAACGTGGATATAGCGTTCGCAGTGCCTATGTTAATACCGTGTACGTGACCTAATAAATACTGTGAGCTTTGTTTTAATCAACACTGTCGATATTTTAAATATAAAGTATAACAACATAATCAAACTAGTTCTCGATAAATCGTGTATAGACTTTTACAGTGTGTAAAAACGTTTTATGGCGTTTACTTGGAAATATACATCCAGAGCACCTTAGGCGCTATTAATGCCGGCGTTATAGATGGCGTTTGGGGTTTTGATACTGTCCTTTTTTTATTTAAAAGTTATCAGATTGTGAAAATAATTTACTAATTATTTTTAAATATTCCTACGAAGCCTATGCTTGGCTTGGATGACAGTTGCTTGTAATATTCAAACGGCGGATTCAAAGCCACGACCTCGTGTTTAGTAGTTTGTACCTTAAGCATTAGGCTATTAGCGCGGTAGTTGATAGTGCTCACCTCTATGACATCCTTGAGCATGAACCGCCTGCAGTGTCTGCGCCTGCGGGGTGCGGGGTCGGAGTCTCGCTCGATGCCCTCGTCGTCGGTGTCGGCGCGCCCGCTCTCCGACGTCTCCGAACCCTCCGACATCGCGCACTCCTCCTCCTCGTCTGCACAAGGAGAACATCCATGACTTTAAAGATAAATAACTTTACAGCTATCAGTTTTGCGGTAACTCTGGTTTACTACTGGGTTTACTGGGGAAATATTTGATTAAACACATAATTATTCTGTATTTCTGTTGGTAGAATACTAGGACACCAGACGATCACAATCGGGCCTCAGCACCCCACCCATCTGACAAAAGTCTGCCCACAACTAGTAATGCAGACATTATTACGTGAAATTTCCAAATTATTATTTGCAACAGACAGTGATTTGCATGCTAATATAGTTTGCTCATATTTCGCTGTTAAACTAGTGAATAGAAATCAAGAGAAAATGTAGATATCGTAATATAGCAACGTTTAAACTGCCAAAGACCTTGAAGGCCACGTGTGGACCAATTCGTATTGCAAAGCGCTTCGATCACGATTCGTTACACTTATTGACACTACTGCTGTAGGGTTACCATTCATGACAGAGGTTTCGACATGTGTGAAATATGTGTTACATTCTGAGAAGATGGAATAAGCAATAATAATTTATGAAGTATTTTGTGAATTTGTTGTGAATATAATTTGATGATATTATGAGGAAACGTCTATGCAACATGGAAGTATTTCTCTACTGCAGATGAAAAATTAAACGATTAATAAAGGCAAACGTTGAGATTACGTCTTACATGGGTAAATAAAACATTAGAAATAAATCTGGATCAAGGCAAATTGAGTTAGTACAAATAATTTAGTGAATAATTTTTTGTGGCAACCCTATTGGATATGCACGCAGAATATCGACAAGACATTGGTTGCGCAAGCGCACTTACACGATCAGCAGCGGGCGTTGGCTTCATACTTGACATTGGTCACGGATCACCCGCCCATGATTTTGTATCACGTGTCGATCACGCAACAACCGTTGCCAATTAAGTTTACAACGTTGTCTTTGATTTCAATCCGTCTTAAACTTATCTCATGTGATAAACGCAATTAATTTATTCATCTCCTTTTAATATACTAAACATATCCTATCTATCAGAGTTTAAGACACCAGTCTTGGACAAAGGCTTTTCCAGAGAGAGGGGTTTAGATGTACTACACCGCGATTGGTTGATGCGTTTAAAAAAATAGAAATTTAAACCCATAATGTATTTGATTTGTTGCCGTTTATCCTAGAAAGAGATAGTAGATTTGCAAATAGACTTATTCTATATCTATCCTTAAAATATAAAGCATTTTAAATGTTTATTTTTGTCTTCAACGCGTGTAATATAAAATGTAAGCTGAAAACAATAATACTTTGTTCCACATAAAAATGAAATTTTAGTAAACAAAGGTTAAAATTCGTAAATTCCAAAACATTTTCAAAAAACAACTATGTCTCACATCACCTTATGACTTTAGGTATCCATGTTACATGATATGGCTTCATTTTATCAAGCGATTTCCACAAAATTACAACATTTCCGAAAAAAATATAAAAAATGTAATGGCTGCCATGTATGGAAGTGATGTTTGTTTACAAAAATGGCTGCCATGTATGGAAGTGATGTTTGTTTACAAAAATTCTATCATGACATGGAACAAACTATACTTATGTTATAATAAGCTCACAACATCGTATACAGTGATTAGCGCATGTCGTATAGCAATGGACACGTGGTCGGCGCCGGCGTCACTGCGCGGCGCCGCAGCCGTCTTCCTACTGGCCGCAAATAATTGCCTAATCAGCTATGACTAGCCGCACTCACTCTAACTTAGTCATGATCGCCTGGTACTTTGTATTTACAACGTAAATATTTACCTAGCATGGACTATATTCAATATAAACTGAACGGCTTTTATTGTACTATATACAAACAACTACAAAAGATAAACTATAAATACTGAATATATAATAGGCACTCTGTATCGGATATATAAAACACTGATGTTTTTTTTAATTTCCGAAACATTTCATAATCAGTAAGCAAATTTGAATTTCTATCCCATTCTAAGTACGACGGTAAAACACTCATAAGAAAAGACTGTATAGTCAGAGCAACAACCAATTATCAACTGAGTTCTATAATTAATTACATATATACATTTGTACATATTTTAATACTAGCGATCCGCCCCGGCTTTACACTATTAGTTTCTCCACATGAACATTCATCCCTTACTTTACCATCAGGGGATGAATTATAAAAAAATCTAGGGCTCGCCTACGTAATAACAGAAATCTCTGTGCAAAATTCTAGTCTCTGGGCCCAGTAGTTAGGGGTGTGCGTTATATCAGTCGGTGAGTTTATATAGTACTAAAAAAATACTTTTACGAGATGCGCACTCACATCTTGTATCCCTGGGACAAAAAATACGACGACTGCTAATTACTTCTCGCCGAGTAAGTCCAAAATATAACAAAAAGTGAAACTAACGTTACCCTTTTAGACCCTACATCAAAAATTATCGATTGTTAGAAACGTAACGCAGATTTACGTAAACAGGTAACCAACACTGAGTATACGTTATAAATCACAACCACTACACTCGTTATATGTTGAATCGCTTACAAGTTTGCCTCTTCTTCAATAGGGTAAAGTCATAAATTAGATTAAATCATCTAATTTATGACTAAACGTAACATGGAATGCTACTCTACCCCAATTGAGATAACAGATGTTCTAGCTGGATTCCCGTCGTGGGATCTTCATCCGATAACTGTTGCAAAGTTTGAACCGTTGGCCGAGTCGATTGTCGTGGTTTCCCAGAGACGTCTGCTTGTTACCTAACGGAATGTAATTAGGTGTTACGCACTATGTTAATGACTATCGAACAGTAAACGCAAACACATTAACAGAACTGCAAAGGTACTCCGAGTACAGTTGTGAACTGAAGAAAGGTAATGACTTATCACTTAAAACATACATTTTAATACATTAACATGTTTTACTTAGATCTTTAAACGGAGACTAAGTATTTCACTAATATTTCCATTCATGAATTTTCATGTTTCTTACATAAATTAGAGAGTCGACAAATGTTAGATAAAAACGTAAAGGAGATTGTGAATTACAGAAGAAAAATATTAATTAATGGCTATACAAAGAATAAAGTTCTTTTATTTGTTTTAAAATAGACTAGCAACCTACTATAACCTGCAAATCGTTAATTTCCAATACAAAAGTTCAAGGAGCTTGTAACGTAAGAAGCTATACACTACTAGAGGTACCATCAAAGTCAATTTAATAAAGCAAGAATTCTTATTAAATTTTTTTGAAAGACTAGCAACCAGCCCTAGCTCTTCTCGGGTAGATAGATGGCAAATAAAAAAATAGCTCAGGTTAGTCACTTATATAAGAAGAGAATTTATTAAAATCAATTCAATAGCTTTGAGTTTATCCAGAACAAAGAAACAATGTTTTTTTTTTCTTTTTATAACATTTTGCAATGCTATAATGTAAATATAATTTTGAATTATTAGATACTAGATCTTTTAAATAAAATGTATACCTTCTGCATAACAGATATCAGTAACAAATAGTTGGAATGAGACGACAAAGTAAATGACTGTTTCATTTACTTTGTCGTCTCATTCCAACTATATGTTTTTTATACGTCGCTTGTCGATTTTATAGGTTGGTAGGGATTTACAATAACTTACTCATGCACAAATTATTTCGTAATAAATATGAATTACGGCTATACACAAAAGGGTAAAGTAATATAAAAATAACTGTACATTTTCGACCTGAGAAAGGAACATAAACCAAAATTAGCCGCAATAAATATTCTTAAACGACGTGGATATGGTATCGATTGTACTCACTTAAATTGATGTTTTATATATTGTTAAGTCCAAGAATGATTCTCACACACATAAACACAAACACAAGAGTACGGTACAGCTAGAATTTTGACATCTGAACCTAGTCTATGTTTACATATTTCATATATTCACTATGCTAAGAGCAAAAAGGGATCTTCTAGACCTGAAGCAAAATGCATTAGTGTATGTCCTTAATCCTTCTATGCTTTATTGCAAGCATTGATATATAGCAATTCTGAATATTCTTCCTGGATATAACCGTAATATACAAGTAAACATTTAATCTTTAACAGCAGATCGATATTATCTAGTTAAATAATGACAGCATTCGTGTATACCTTTTAAATAGTAACTTTTACTCACGATTAATTTCTACACTTCCCAGTAGATTCCGAGAGCTGTGATTGTACTCGTGTCGTGTGCTCGACCCATTAGATTCAAATTTCTAATATTTCTACAGTGTAACAAAAAAAATCCTTGTCTTTCGTAATCACTGAAAAATATTGCCCTTAATTCTTTCGATATATTCAAGAAAAATATTTTCACATATAAGTCATTGACAGACAAATTTCTCAAACGCCAGAAGCTGTATCTAAGCCTTCGATTAAAAATCAAATTGTTAATAAGCAGAAAAGCTTTAATGATTAAAATTAACGATTCTAAACATTCAAATCAACAATGTCGTCTAGATTTGGGTATCAAATTAATACTGGATCTAGCACTAGGCAGCAATCGAAACAAAGACGCCCACAGTCCGCCACGCGCCGCATTCTCGCGTGCAATGTGTCATGATGCGTGACGAAATATTCGCACATACCGCGAGGACATTCCTTGTATATCATTACACAAGCCCTTGTAAACTCAGCCTCTTTACGATCAGCGCTTTTGGTCAGAATGCAGGTCATCTAATGTAAATGATTAAATCTGTTTATCATTGCCAACACCAAGAACTATTTTTCAAAAAATCACAGATGAAATTATTTCAAACGGAATTTCATAGTTTTTCGTATTTGAAAACAAAAAAGTAAAAAGGTGATGTGTTTTTGTTTAAAACATTATAGCCCCTAAAACCCTTCGGAACTCCTCATTTCCAATAAAAAATGGTTTCCCACAATCTCGTAATGTCCACAAACAAAACGCATTAACAATTAATGTCCATAAACTATCGGTACCCTAGGATTACGCGAACACATCTAATTAGAATTTATTTAAACCCGTCCTCGAATTCAATACTGAATTCAAAAATTATTTGCAACAGTATCTGGCAGACAAAAATAAATACGTTTGCCATTAATACATCAGCAAATAAACAAACAAAAACAAAACAAAAGCATGCAAAAGAAAGAAAGTAAAAGATTATAAAAGAAAATAATATGTGGATAATGTTAGTGAGAGTGCACAGGTGTTATTCGCACGCATTTCCCGCGAATTACGTGCAAATGCATCAATCATCCGCCGCGAACCCCCGCGCATTACAACTAGTGATGGACTGCATGCTTCGATATGCTTCACCATAGATAAGTACAATAGATACTTGGAATTTTATCGATATCTAGGACATGGAAACTTTTGCATCCATCTACTCATCCACAACTTGGCAAACTAAGTTTGTGGTTCTGAAAGTTAACTTGGCATGTTCTATTTTCCATTTCCTAAATTTAAAAACGTGCTAATATTGCTATATTTTTTACGTTATGAATATTAATAATATTAGGTAAGTCAAAAAGAGTCAATTTGTTTGTCTTGGTTTGTATATTCGTTAAGTTTGTAAGTTGAACAATAATTTTTATGTTTATCACTATATACTTGTAATAAGTTAGTTTATTAATAAACTATTTATGTGTCATTTTTTATGTTTTATTTATTTACAAGTAACTGTTGGTGTACCAAATAATTAAAAATTTTTAGTATAATTTAAACAATCACTGAGATAAAGCGCCATTAGACACAGTTAAAGATACAGACTACGAAACGCAAGGTTGTATGGAGGTTCGAATCCGCCATTAGTCTGTCGTCGTACCGCCTCTAGCACAAGTTCAGTACAGACTTGACGGCCAGTACACAATGTACCATCGTCCGGAACAGTTTAAAAGTCAATTGTCAGTTGGGCGTTGTCATCAATGTATAATACAACCGGTTTTAAATCGAAATAAGAAGAGAGACTTAGAAACGTTTTCTTGGTATCAGCATTCAGGCTTCCTAGTCCAATTCAGAGTAGAAATTGAAACATTTTTAAATAGGATTTAGATCTTGAAGTTATGTGATTTCATAGATTATGTAGCAACAGTGTTACCAAAATAAATAAAATATGAACTCACGTCCTTAGCACAGACGGATGCGTAGCGATTACGGATTCCAATTAGCACTCTTGCTTCTTGAACATTCATCCATACATCGATACGTTATTATGCTCGTCAATTACGGATACTCGTAATGTCACCTTTCGTAAGTCTTGCCGATATCAGTTCGTCTAGCTAAGACGTTTTGGTAGGGGAAATAGTGCCAAACTCACGCAACATACGTCTTGTAACGCTTTCTTCATTCATCTTTTCGACATGATGAAGCCACCGAAGCACAACGTCCTCTTCATGCCAAAATATTCTCTAATCCTTTAATTCAAAGTCTAATTATTGTTCTTACTTATTTTATATGAATAAAATAAATATGCGCTCAAGCCCGTAACTCAGAGGGGTAGGCAGAAGTCAACACGATATAAGGCTACCACTGCCACTCACTTTTGCAACATAAATTTGTTTAGTTATTATCTGTTCATCCTTTCAACATGCCCGAACCACCGAAGCATACCTTTCTCAATTTTATTTTATATATCAAGATAAATTCTGCACGTGAAAATACGAAATGCATCCATTACGATACAATCTACCTAAATGAATAAATACATAATGTACAATCTTAGCAAAAGTCTAATAGATTACTTATCTGGACAGATATTTAAACGTACAATATCATAGCAGACAGGTTGGCGTTTAGTATTTACATCGTTCTACAGAATTTACACTCACTCCATAGATAGCAAAGCGCTCACAACTTTATCGCCATACATTTCAATAATTCTACAGTCTCTAATTTAAAGTTAACAGTGGTGGAATTTATAAGACCGTACTGAAAGATAAATATGCGGAAATATATTATTACTATAAATCCTCACACCCCAAAGCAACAATCATCATCATCATCTCCCTTTTCCCGCTTTATATGGGATCACGCAGGTTTTCGACTTTCACATCGATCTATCATCCGTCATTTTGGTCGTAACTCCCATTCTTAATCATTTCACCTTTTGCGCAAGCCATCCATATTTTCTTAGGCCTACTCCTACCGACATATCCCTCCACATTCACATCTAAAACTCTCTTTGTCACATGCCATTTTTCCCTCCCCATACCTTGCTAACCTTTTTCTCCTTAACTTTTCCACTATCACAAAAGCAACAACTTACATCAAACAGTCAAACCTAGTGTAATTCTGTTAAAATAAACTGACTTTGAACGAAGCACCAGTTACACTTAAAACTACAAAAAAGATGATCATTTCTATTTTAGGCATACAGAGATTATGATCTGTGTCAGCTCATTTCCATACGAATGTATCGCTCAGGGCGAACGCTAAGAGGTTCGGGGCTAAGAAAGGCGTGGGAACGTCGCGGCCACTCTTTAGATCAGCGAATAAAGGCGGCGATGATAAAGGCAACGCACTTTCTTCTCGTTTTATTTTTCTAAGGTATTGCAAGCGAATTGTGACCTCTGCGGTTTATCGCATGCGAGATTGTTTCTCGTATGTATCGAGATTCAAGATGGTACAATGACATTGCTTAATAATACAAGTTATGTAAAAACTATGAGAGTACATTTGTAAAGTATCAGCGCGTAAAATACAAAATGCAAAAAAATATCCTAAACTCTATGACATATAAAAAAGCAACAGTACCTATGTTTCTCGTCAACATATCTTTAGGTAATAGCAAATATATTAGCATATACTGCATACAATAGTATCAACGAAACGGCAAAATTTTGTGTTACATTGACGTTGCCATTAACAACCACGAGAGAGTAGATCTTGAAAAAAAAATGTATCCATCTATAACTTAGCCTTCAAGTCCTCTGAGGGTCATAAAATATATGTGTCTCCAAACAGGGGTCTAGTCTAACTACTATCAACACACCAGGTAACAAAAGGTCCTTGCAGGCTGTAAGAGTTTTGTTTTGTATTAAACAAAACAGACATAACACAGTATAAAATAGTAAAATCTGGTCAGTGAAAAAGAAATGTAAGGCAAGCTTGTGTCATCTTTTGAAGCCGTCAAAAATTTAAGTTGTGTGGAATGCTATGCATTGGAAAACGTTCAGTGACCCAACTAACTATTGTACGCGACTCAATCACCTGCGCAGCGACCGAATGACCCGCATTACCATCTTTTGCTGTGATGCCCTAAAATGCTTTTGCGATTAAAATCTTAACCACTCACTCTCTCTCATTGTTCCTTTGTTGACTTTAATTTTAATTGCGTCAAAGTAACAAGCATTTTACTTTTTAGTCCTTTTTTAACATTCAGGTATCTCGCAAACTTGCAATAATAGTACACTAAGGTATTTTCTTTCTTTCCCTCATTTTTTTTTCAATAGCTGCAACTCTTAGAAAATCAACTAAAAAGTGATAATAGTGCGTATTAAAATAAAAGATGTTTCAGAAATCGTATAAAATGTATTGAAGTGTAATCCTTGTCTACCACTCGAAGTAACGAGCGTGAAGCATTTGACTACAAAATGTTTTTGTCTCTACACCATATAGCATCATTACTAAATATTTACATATTATCAGATAATCGCAGACGTGTTATTCAACATTTTTTTTAAATATGTTCAAAGAGTTCTGTCGCCTACTATTCAAATATATTTAATGCAATTTGATCTTACTAGCTCTATCTACTATCTTAATAGCTATACTAAGCGGTGAACGAAATATTAAGCTGAATAATGCAGAAATCAAATAACGCGAATTCGTTTTTTCCTCTTATGTTCTCATTTTTAATCGACCTAAAAAAATGAGGAGTTTCGCAATTTGCTTGTATTTTTTACGTTTGTTACTTCATAACTTCGACAATTATGAACCGTTTTCATTTTTTTTCTGCAATCGATTGTAAGTAGTGAAAGCATAAATGTTTTGTTTACAGATTGGCCTCATTTAAATTTTACCCCTATCCTTATAAGTGGTTCCAGAGTGATTTGCGATTTTCGCGAATTGAACTAGATTCCTTGTAGTTTTACTGCGTTTAAATCATATTTTAATTACTCTTATATGTAAGATAAAAGAACTGTAGCAACTCAGTGACTGCCTTATGCTACTTTGTACGTACATTACCTACTATAACGGTTAAAAATTTATCTCCTGTCGATCCGAATCAGATTATATTATAAACAAATGCTGTTGTTTTCTTTTAATAACCTTTAAAAATTGGTGACCGATCTATAAAGTTGTTGCGGTTGTTTATAGGTAATTAGGAGCCAGCCCCGGTTTCGCACGGGTATTGAACAAAAATTTCAAAGATTATAAATAAAAATTCGATCCCCTATGTTCATCAACAATAATGTAGGATTCTAATGGTGAAGGTTTTTTCAAATCGGTCCAGAAGTTTCAAAATTCTTTCCTCTTTATAATATTAGTTTAGATAGATACGATACGTAACATCAGGTGAACCCTAACCCCTTCTAACTTCTCAAAAATGTATTCCCTTTTAGGTTTATTTAGATCAGATCTATCAAATCAAAACATCATACCGAAGGCTAAACAGTAATCTTCTCCACACGAAATTCAGTATGCAATAACTTTATAAATTTGTAAAAAAAATATTAGAATAGTCAATAGTCTTGAAATACTTGACTACACACGAAGCAGATGTTTCAAACATTTTGATGTGCATTAAATTGCAAACGACATAAAGCGGCACCTCTTCCGGCCGTTTCTATTATAAAGCGATAAATCCAGCGCACCCGTCTGTCCGTATGTCTCCATATCGCATTTCTTCTCCAACGAGGAAACCGTAAACGTGTCACGAGATTACAACTCGATTACAAAACAGATCGAAACAAAAACTTTATAGAGAAACGTAGAAAATACGACGCGTTGATTTACAATGGACAATCGCACACAAAAGTGTTTCACTGTGTAAGTAAAAATATTGTTATTTATTTAATTAAAGACACGATTAGAGAGTTAAGCCGAAGTATAAAAAAGAGTGCCCGTCTAAAGTAAGCGAACATGACAGAAAATTGTAATAAAATTAATTCTAGAGAGGGAAAGTCCCCGGTGATCATGACCGCTGTAAAGAATTTGAATCGTTCGGAACAAAAATATAAAATAAACGCGATAAAATACGGAAAAGTAGTTTTATTTCAATGTATAGTATTCGCGTATAAGAAATTATTATGACAGCAAATGTCAAACATCGCGGTATTACTGATGTAATAGTTTAATATCAGCTGTTATCAATAAACTTTGAATCCATTGCCATCTCGTAATAACGTAGCCAATAGGCGACCACAATCACTTTTTTTACAATTTTACAAAATACGACTGGAGAAAAGTGTCTCTGATGTACAAAATAAAGCGAACAATACGACAAAGATTTTGTGATCAGAACAAGAATTAATTAAGTTATATTAATAGGAAGAATAAAATCCATAAAACTCGTAACTCGTTGCGTAACCAGCACTTAAATAAGAAATAAATAAATAAGCTAATTGATCCCTTACAAGCATTTAAACAACAAAAAATCCTTATTTCGTTGACAATTAGAAAATTTAAAATCAATATTACTATTATATATTTAACAGTATGATAATAAACAAAATCCTTAATATAAAATAAACATTCATATAGAAAATAAACTTAAAAAACCAAAATAAATGTAACTCTTGAATGAAAGAATCGTCTCAGAATCGTAATAAGATAAAACAAGATAATCGCTGTCTACAACACCTGGTTAAGGAAGTGGTTAGTAAAGTGTTTTTTCCTTGATTTTTCTAAAGTGTCAGTACGCGATTGTACCTAAGCATGAATATGACGGGGGTGGGAGGTGAAATGCAGGTGTGGAAAATCAACTATTTCATTGTTAACAAACGATGGGTGGCGCTTGAGACGATGTCGGCGCAGAGGTCAGATAGTGCACACAATGTGCTAACAGCTTTAGTGCGGTATAAAGTCGACTTACAACGCCTCCAACTTGACTCGTAATGCGAATATTAAAGGGAAAGTGTATATTATGAGGACGTCTAAGCGTATTTATTAATCTTTCCTTTATTACTAAACTAGAAACAAAGGTTCTTAGTAATATAACACCGGATTTGCGATTTCTAAAACATTCAACTTATGTACAAAGGCTTGACACTGCGTTATAAGATTTCAGGTTTCAAAGACATCCTAACTAATATTATTAATGCGAATGTTAGTTTGTTTGTTACGCTTTAACTTCTTAACGACTCAACCAATCATCATGTAATTTTGCGCACACAATATTTAGGGTACAGAAAATTACATAGAATACTTGTCCGAAAATTAAACTGTTCCCTAGGGTTTCTGTTTTGACAATGGAAACCTATTGTCTCTTAATTAAAATAAATATCTAATAAAATTACTTATAATTTGAAGTTGAAGTTACTTATAAATTGAATTATACGAGGAAAATTACAAAAATTTTGATCGTCGAAAATGAGAAATGCGTGCTAAGCCGCGGGCAATAGCTAGTCCATATATATTTGTTTTTGAGACACATTTATCTTAATTTCACACTATATAAATATTATGGATAACCCAATTTTGACCTCGTATATCAAATTTTAAGATAATAAAAGTCTAAATGTAAAATCATGTCTAGCGCAAGTTGTTTTAAATTTATTTGCTAGTTTAATATGCCGCTAAAGTGTTAGTAGAAAGTGAAAATTATTATCTATCCGCAAGGCATTTAACAATTCTGTCACTAAACGTAAACGAAGTAGCTTTTGCGACAGCATAATGCGTTGAACTTAAACTAAGGTGAGATTATTAAAACCCTACCGTGTTTAGTGCCGACTGAGTATCTATAAAAGGAAGGTATACGTCACTTTATAAGATTTATATCACAAATGAAAATCGTGTGAATGTTTGAATAAGGAATTAAGACGTAGCTTTAAAATTATTACAGTAAATGTACGAGGGAATAAAATAGCCGGAAGTTGTGAAGAACGCCGTGTTCTGGAATACGTTGAAAGTACATTCATACTTATGTTTACTATGGTTTCCCGCAATTGTTCTTTCATCTAGATTGAATGGAGCTTGGCGGTTCTCTCACTGCATAATACTTAATTAATATTTGAACACTATAGGTAGTAACTATGACATATAGCGTTATCTAATGGAATTTATTACAGCACATATAAATGACACATTCTATGACGGTATAATCCCGATGAGGTGATGATATGGTAAAAGAGAACTGTAGGTTATGTGGTACCGCCAGCAGCTATTTTGCTCGTCATGGAGTATTAAATGTTAATAAATTTCTTTAAATACTCGAGATGTCCAATTTAAATCAAAGGAAACATTACATTACGTTTAAAAAGAAGCAAAACTGCATTTAAGGATTTTTGCAAATACGTTTAACGGATTCCAGAATCGAACTGGCTAAAGACTGAAAAAATAACAGCCTGTTCTACAGTATCAATAGATAGGATCGATGATAAAGATCAAATCTCTTTTAGAAACAAGGTAAATTAAATGAAAGGACCAATAAATATATCACTGCCCATTGCGGCTTAACAACCGATTACTACCACACAACTATCTCCAACTACTATCTGCATTTATATATGCTGGGAACAGATTCAACGGAATAATAAAATTACAACTGATATTAACTTAAATCAAACAGTAATATGTAATGACAACAAACCTGTTTAACATTAAATTTAATTATAAAACATCGGTTCCCAAAGCGATAATCAAGATCAGGGGTCAAGACATGACCGCCGAAGTGTTTTCACATCGATCGTGACCCTAACTGTAAACGACAAAGTCCGCTCGCAGAGACGCACGTCTCCCCATTCAAATCTCAGCATGGGACAAATAAATCGAAGATTCCAATTACACGCAATCCACCCGGCGACCATAACTTACAAAAAACTATCAATTCTGAAAGGCATATCGAAAATATAACTTTAAAGTTGAAAGGGCATAACAATTAATATTATTTACAATTTGTAAATGCTGCTAAACAATAACAAGAGCACCACGCTATGTTAGAAACAATAAATCATTAATAAATATAATAGTAAATCAGCCTTTTCTAGAATGTTTCTGCAGGGGCACAGGACTCCTCTCAGAGAGAGGGAAGGGGCCGTAATCCACCACGCTGGCCCAGTGCGGGTTGGTGGATGTCACATGTCTTCGAATTTATTGGTTCTAAGACATGCCGGTTTCCTCGCGATGTTTTCCTTCACCGTTTTTGGAGCAGTGGTGTTACAAAAAATTAACACAAAGTAAAGCGCCTGCCTTGGTTCGAACCCGCGACCTACAGTACTTAAGTCGGGGCCTAAACCACTGAGCCACCACTGCTCCATAAATCTATAAATCATTAATTAGTCATAATTGTATACAAATAACGAAACAAATTCATTTTGCAAAAGTGAGTGGCAGCGTTGGTAGGGGACGTCCTAGAACTTATATCGATCAGATTAGTAACATACTAAAGAAGGGCGATATACCCGGTGGAGTACCCGTAACCGACGAGCTTGTATGCGAGAGGGGTGTGCCAGGATCGAACCAAATGGAAATCCATAATCTCTGCCTACCCCTCTGGGTTACGGGCGAGAGCGTATATATATTTATATTTATAATTGTACATAAAATAGTATAAAAGTTATTAAATATTATAGCAGTCGTTGAAACTCTAGCATAGTAAAGATATTGTTCAAATAAAAAAACAGCTGGACCTAATTTTCAGAATGATATTACAATTATAACACTTATCTTTATCGATTTAGATAAGAGTATGAAGTTTGGTCTTTGGAAATGTTGATTATATCATTGTTAGTCCTAAGGATTAAACGTGTTGGACTTTGTGCATGTCCTTCGCGTACCTACTTTCATCAATTCTCTTAACGACAGTTCCCAAGTGATATATTTTTATACGGTAGCCGCTGGTGTAAATTCGAATCTGTCGCGCAAAACGTAGCGTTTGCGACGAATATCGTGATCTGGCGAAAGGTCAGCGAGGGGAAAGTTCAATCGGAGAAACCGCCTGCACTCTCTGTAGGTGCTATACTCTAACCACAAGGGCTATTCACCGTCCGTTAGATTTCTTTCAATTCCCTTTCTATTGATTTAAATTATCACGAATTCAGTCTAAATAATAGTTTTCTATTAGATTTTTCGGTGTCAAAAGCTACACTTTCATTGTGGACTTCTCAAGTTTAAGGACGCTATGTCATTTTCGTTAATTTGTTTAACGGTCTACAGTGTTGTCTATTGTATACCGTGTTTGTGTTCATGTGTAGACTATAGACTAGATATTTGCACAAATCTGCAAGAAGTACCTTGAAATTTGTGACAAATTCTAAAAATCTTCGGATACCTAAGAAATCAGTTGAATTGAACTTTTGACGCACTGTAACTAAAATTGGATAGGTGATTGTTTAAGAGCTGTCAAATTACGTACAAGCCTATCAATTTAAGCTACACATAAATGCTTGAAATATCGAAAAGTGACGTTTAAAATTCATCTGAATGAAAAGTATCGATATTTTCTGATGTAGGACAAATTTGCATGATAAATTTAATGCTAATATACAAGTGAGCCTATCATCAAAAATGGTGAGACATGTCTTCTTTGCAACATTAAATCCGGCTTCCGAGAGCGCTTGTTACGACAAATCCTGCCCACTTTGGACTGGCGCATGAACAGAAATGGATAGCTTAAACATATGCAGTATTAATGATGATTTACGATGGAGTGTGTAATAGAGTTCAGATATTAGGTAATCTAAGGGTGCGTCCACATCTGGCGAAGGCGCCACAAAAGCGTTGCACCGGCGGTGGGAATTAATAGCAGCGTGCATTCGTCAGATCTGGACGCACCCTTAGAGTAGTCACATGTTTCTTTTTATGAAGCTTTATTGAATGATGTTGTTAACAATGCTGTCCAAACTGACGTGCACAACGGTAGACCACGGATTCCTTGGCCCATTATATACATAATTTGTTTCATTAAAAACCTCCGCATATCTTAAGTTGCTTGATTTTAATAATGTTCTAACTACGTGTTTCTATGAGTAGGTATTTTATGACTCCTGCATGCATCCGTGCGCTGACACTACAGGTTTGATGCTATACTGCGTTAGTCGCGATGCAGAATCATATTACGATTGGCAGATTGGCAAAGTTAAATGGCCTGCGACAGCATAGCGACTATTGCGTTTGTTTTCCCACTGTTTCGCGTCTGTATCGCTCCAAAAAGTTAATACCGCACTAACCATTAAGTCATGACTTACCGGCATCGCATGCCGTCATGTCGGTGATGAGGCCCTCAAGGTCGGGCGAGATGAGTCGCTCCTCGTCCTCCGCCTGCGTGTAGTCCAGCGCGTGGTAGATCACCAGCGCCAGGTTCACCACCATCTGTAATACCACCAACAATATTAGCGATTTTCTTTGTTCAAAATAAATAAGCACTTACGCTTTTAACACAGAAAGGAAGACAGAGATTAACCATTTGACACGATCTTGGCGCCCTTGTCATAGATACATTGTTGGTCGATTATGGGTACTCTTTATACCGACTTTCTTTAGTTTATTATTTTTAGTTAACTAAGTTTATAACTTTTATACTTATATTTTAGTAGCGGTCAAAGGACGCACCCTGCGTGACTATCAGATGCGACGATTGGAACAGGGTTCTACTATTGTGTGCTCCGTATTGCCCAACCGACCTCGTATTCGAACAACCGCACCCGTATGCTGCTGCGGCAACGCAACACTGCACACCCCATTACACGCCGCTTTTGTAACAACTGATAGCACCTGATTAACGATATTTTTTATGCAACAAGCGAATAAGTTGCCGAAGCCTTGCCTACTTTTAATGGAAAGAAGAAGGGGTGAACAGAAAAAAAGATTTTCCTATTCTTCCCTCCACCATGAAATCGTCTTCCCCTTCCCATTTTTTTCTTATTACAAAAGGATGGGAAGCACCTCAATCATGAGACGAAACGCAGTAATACATACTTCTACTTCACGCCTGTATTCTGTGAGGTCGTGGTTCATGGTGTTGACTAGTCGATCGAGTCGACATACATATATGACTGTCAAGAACTTAGATACTAAACTTTTGCGGCTATTTTATCCTAATGGTGTAAGAAAGAAGATCGCTATCCATCTGTCAATGAGCTTAGGTCTACTAGGTCCTAAATGTAATTTAAAGGGGGACCCTTGAGACAACCCCACAACGACAACGTCTGAGAAAATAAATATGAGCGAGTTTTAAAAAGATAAAAAATACTCTTCTCAGCCGGATTCAGAACCCACGACGCAACTGATACTCCGACTAGATCAGAAAATATAGTCTTAAGATCATAAATGTATATAAGTAGATACTATAGCGTTAAAATGTTTTTCATATTTTTCAGTAGAACAAAAGAAGCCCAGACGATGTTAACAAAATGGTAAGAGGCGATCTACATCGGGTCAGAGCTTGCACCGGGCAATAGGCAAACGGCCAGTGCTACGGTAACGGAGAAGGCGCATTGTATGCAAATCACGTGCGATATTGAGTTCAGTTGTGTTGCAGTGCGTTGCGTAACTGCCAACCGAAAGCCATAACAACAACATCCGATTCGTAAGGTGTTTACACACCATTGCGTTGAACAGGAAAAAATATAACCCTCCGTGTTTTTGGTATTTACTATAACTGTTGAATGGAGGCCTGCAACAACACTGAACAGGGTAGGCGGAGGATTACTTTAATATTCAAAATAAAATCAATCATTAAGCTCTTTAATTGGTGCACCTCTCAACCTACTTTATATATTCATACATATGTGTACACATACCTATATATATATGTATTTCATTGTTTATTTTGTTAATGTGCTATTGTTAGTTTATCCAAATAAATAAAAAATGTACATGTTTGTCACCAGTTTTAGCTATTGAAGTATCCTACCACAGTCACATTTATGACTACAATAAAGTGGCGTATACCTTATTAATTCCTAGTGGTAATTGAGTTAACATATTCAATCTATAAGAAAAGAAATGAATAAACAATAGGTTCAACAACGCGTCCAAAATCACACTAGTTGATAAACACCTTTAGCAAACTCCGACGATAACTGATTATTAGGCGAATAGAAGGCTTTTGTTGCTTGAGATATTGTTTATAGTACGATTAGATGATATCAAACTATCGAAGCAAATATTTCTCAATTATATCCGCTCGTTACGTTGAAGTTATCTTTGGAAACTGAAAGCTTACTAACACAATATCCGCATGATCACTCGTAGGTTCTTCAATGGCTAGGCTATCTCGATACGTGTGTTCTTATATACCATTCATATACGGTACGA
Source organism: Papilio glaucus (assembly GCA_000931545.1). NCBI lineage: Eukaryota > Metazoa > Arthropoda > Insecta > Lepidoptera > Papilionidae > Papilio > Papilio glaucus. The sequence continues at coordinate 36,221 of JWHW01041343.1, forward strand.
TAATTATGTAATTTTTATGAATTAGTTGCAGTTGAATATCATAAGCAATTATTAAGAGACAAAACCAGAAGATCGTTTACCCGACAGCAAGCGACAGATCTCCTCAAAAAAATACGGTTATAAGTCGGTATTTTTAAATAATATTTAAAATAACTATCTCCAGGTAAAGGTAATTTCTAGCTTAGTAAAACGGTCTTTAAATCTTATTAGTCTTCTATAGGTCTTTCCCAGAGACTTTTAAAACTTCTTTGAAGTCCTTTTATGATTATTTTTTACAAAATAATCATATTATGGTGCGAAAAAATTGAAGGCGAGAAGGCGGATATTACGCCACAGAAATAATTTTACATCATCCGCGGCTCCTTAAGTTGTTCTTACTGTTCTTAGGATGATAGATGCGACACTAATGCTCGTAAAAACATTGCTGTTTAACACTCTTTGTGCCTATGATTGTGCCGCGGAAGCTAGCTCCCAGAGCTACGCCAACACGTCATTAGATATACTATATTAAATCCTATTTTAAGTGCAGTAGAGTTCAAAACAACGTGAAAGTAAGGAAGGTAGACAGCGCATCGTAAAGATGCGGTTGTAGAGATTTATATTTTGCTACGATAAAATAAAGTTGAGAATGCTACATCAATGCCAAGGCTTTGATGATACCAACCGCACGCAACGCACGTATGTGAAACAAATGGCCGTGGGAAGAAATTATGCTACGCGAATAGATTTGATATTATACGAGAATGTTTACGGAAACGGCGACCGGCGAGATATATTAATTTTAACCGTTATTCTATAAGATACCTTGCCATGTTTAATCTGTGTTGGGACGATAGCTTTATGTTTCAGAATACGTTAGCTTTAAAGTATTAATTGCAATTAAAATTAACATTTACAAAAGCTACATTATCAGACCATTACCTGTATGTTCGAAACATGGACCGTCGAATATTAATTTAAATAATATTTTCATATAACTAGCCCTATTTTCATATGTTTGAAGTCCCCTTGTATATTTTTTTCTGGACCTCGTTAAAAAAACGGTATCCGCATCTCGATAATTTTTTCAACTCTATCCGAACCTCACTTAAAAATCCTCCCGAGTCGTGTATATATTTAGAAGGGTCATTACTTAACTAATACGTTCATTAACACACAACATATAACCATTTGAAGGTGTTCTTACAGAACAGAAATATTTTAAAGAAATGCGCTAACGAGGTAGCGTCGCGTGCTCTCCACCGTATTTCCAACGGTGTCAAGCCTCAAGATGGGTCCGGCGATAGCCTCTCTATGAGATGGCTGTTAAAACAGCCAGTGTTATACAAACAACACGGTGCCCAAATAACCCCTGACCCGGTAAAGGGATAAAGAGAAAGTTCATTTTCATTCGTGTACAAATAGATTTGTTTAGAGCATTAAGATATAGCAGAATAGTTGGAATACAAAATTTATGATTTTAAAATAGAGATGTGGGTGTTAGCATCTATTTTATAATTCCTTTTAACGCATTAATAAATTAGAGAAAGTGTTCACGCCGACATGTTAAACTTAAGTCTTTAATTTCAAATCTTATCGGATATTGTCAAGCCTTCAGTATACAAGATTACTTTATAAAAACTATATTAAAATGTAAAGAATACGATCGCTGTTACAACATATTTATGTATTTAAAATAACTTACTAAAAGAACGGGGCTTCAAACGGCGGGGTTTTCAAAATATACGCGACCGTTTGAAGCATTCGATTTGAATATTTCTTTAATCCTAATGAGAATCTACTCTAACTTTGATGTTGCCCGCTTTGAATTCGAGAATCACCCGAAATAGACTAAACAATAGTTTATCAATGCCATCACAAAATGCCGTCGCTTTCGAAAATATGATGCTAGACATTTACTTTGGCGCCAGAGACTGTAACATTAATGTAGGTTCATTTACTAAAATATCCGGAAACTAGCACATCTGACTGCTAGCTTACGTAATCTACGCTTTGCTGCCAAAATATTGCCCCAAATATTCGAACATTCCTTTGACCGAATTCTGTCTTAAATTTTTGGGATAAAAGTAAAATAGAAAAAAAAAAAGAATGCGAGCTATTTAAAAAATATTTACAAATAATTCATGTAACAACTTGAGTCGAGTATAAATATAAATCGATAGATGGCGCATTGCCTTCAAAATTCTCGCTATCAAAGTATGAGCCAACTGGAATGTGTTCAATTTGTGTTAATAAATAGGTCAGTTTATGGTTTATTTTATGTTTTGGAGAGCAAAAAGGTTGATTTGCTGTACGTCATGTAGTTTTCCTTCGTCCATCGTTTTTTATGGATCGATTATATATATTAAATTAAACTTGTATTAAAAGTAAATCAATTAATAAAATGCATAGTTTTTAGTATAAGAAAACGCTTAAATACTATCACATCGTAACCCTCTTGCAACAAGCTCACAACATATAATCAATTTGATTTGTCGTCCATCCGCCTCAATCAATGGGACCCTTGAAGTACAATTATAGCGGCTGTTACTATTTTTTTTTCTATTTGAAATGAAT
>JWHW01041343.1:50687-62298 GCA_000931545.1 Papilio glaucus
TTCGATTGCTTGTACATTAAGTGCTCGATTTTTGTACCTCGTGTCTATATCGCTTTGAAATCGCGCCATCAACCTGACGATAAGTAAAGATATTGGGTGGGAAAAACTATTAAACACGATACTACCAATTGTAGTGCCACTTTCACTATCTGCTCTCAACGCAATCGGATCAAATCAATCTGAACTAATTAAAATAATCTGTAACATTTTCAATTATTTCATTCATGACTACATAAAAACTTTCACCTTCAACATACATATATAGAATGAAGCATTACACTATGTAGCCTAGTAAGGAAAAATATATATAATATTTTCTTTTTTTCTTGTATAAATGCGTAATATGTCTACGAAAAAGTACTTCCTGCATTATGATTACTATTTATATAATTAAAATTAAGATAATATTGAGTAGTATATAATAAATATATTAATAATTTAAACGTTGCACATTAAATAGTCGAACGTATATTGCCCCCGCTCGTCCGGGGCCGCGTGGGCGCCTCATTATGCGGCAAATTGAACAATAAGCCAGTCTCGAATCGAAAGTAAATACCTAAAGGACCATTGGAAATAGCGACGTAATAATATTAAAACGTAAACTTTCAAAACAATTTCGATAAGTAGTGCATCGAGTTCGTAAACTATTGTGTGCTACAAAGTTTACTGTAGCGCACGAGAGAGCAAAGGTCACAACACAATAAGTACCAACTTAACTTTTACTAAACTTATAAAAGAAATCGAGTCAATCGTACGGTATTTTTTTATGTTTTGACTGTGTACAAAATTTATACGTTTTTTTTAAATAAAACATTGCATTCATCTTTGTTATAATTTAAGTAACATATCAGCTTTACTAGCTTCTTCTGTATGTATTTATGTATCTATCTATCAATATAATCTTTGGTCAATTTAACCGATGTAAAGAATTTGAATATTTGCGCGTTTATTATGGACAGTTGACAATACAATAATTTTATGACTATACATGTGAAATGTTCTTATCGGAATACGAGAGCCATTGTTGTACATCGCGTGTCGAGATGAAACTCAATCACTTTCTTCTGAACCCTGCGCCGTGTACCTACTGCAAAAACATTTGCACCAATCTGATACATTGTTGTAATGTTCATATAAAATCTGAACACCTTGAAAATAAAGTGAGGCTGTTAGCACATCGACAGCGCTTTATAGCGCACTATATTTATAGGTCCAAAACATTTGTATATCATTTTTTTATAAAGTGCAGACCAGGGCGGCACTTTACTCTTAAATAACTCTTATTTCAAAATTACATCCTAAAATCCTAAAATCCTTCAGAATTTGATTTTCAGAGAATTGTATTCCGATATCAGGGGCTTGCAACTAGAGAAAATACTTGAGGGCCAACTCAACATCCTTTATTCGCACAAGGTGTCGCTAATTCGATATTTCGTCAGTGTACTTATTACCTAACCAGTTACCAGATGGCCTATAAAACCTACTGTGATCATAAACACGTTTTCTAGTCGAAGTAAAAACTGGTCTTTCTATGCCGCCATTTGAAAAGGCAAATATTCAGTACCTGCAATTTAAAAACAATAAGGAGGTCGACCACTAAAACTACTACTACTGGGATTCCGTGTTATATGTTATCATATTATGAAGAAATTCCTAATAATCTCTGGTGAAAATGTGTTAAAAAAGTTGTTTCTACCAAAGACAATGTAAATTGATTTAATATTTTAGATATTATAGTAATCGATGGACAGCAAGCATTATCTCGTAACCTGTTTTCTCCCGTCACCGACATCTCCGCTACATCAATCACTCTCCAAATAAAAACACCTGATTTGATTACTCATCATCAAACGTATAGATTGTTACTTGCACTACGCGCGAGTAAAAAGAAAATCAATTTGCCGTTTAAACTATTATCAATTTTACTTTCATATGTGCTGCTTACAACACATAGAAATATCTAAGCTTATATGTTCGGAAGAGAGTTTCGTCGAATTACAATGCTAGTGAAATTTGTGCATATAATTATATTTGTAATGTTATAGAAATGTTGATAGCTGAATAACTACGAGGCAAAGAACATTTGAGTTGGTTGAACACAGTCTTTACTAATGCTTATTTCAACCAATATTGTAAATAATTGTTAAATGGTTAAAATGACGAATAATCTGAATCTGAAATACTGCGTGACATGTTTTTATAGCTGAATGCCGCTATAAGGTTAAAGATCTACATCTTTCTTCTTATATGAAAAGGTGGCAAACGAGCAAGAGGTCCTCTATATCAAGTGACCGCTACCCTGAAGCACCCACAACAAGCTAATGAATTATAGATGCGTTGCCGACCTTTAATGGACAGAAGACAAACAGAAAAAAGACATTTCCTTTTCCTACATATCCCCTCCGCCAGTAAATTCTCTTCCCCTTCTTATTCTTTCCTTATTAGAAATGATGATTAAATATGGATGGGAAGGGAATGAGGAGTAGAATTAGGCCTCTGGCACCTCACTCATCAGGCGAAACGTAGAAATACTTCTACTTTTATATCCCATTGGTATTAATAGTTTAAGAGCCCGCAACTACATAGTATAGTATGTAGTTGCGGGCTCTTAAACTATTAATACCAATGGGCACAATACAATCCATGTTTTGTACTTGGTTTGTTATAAACTGTATTGATTCAATAAAGTGCATGTATGTTTGGTAGTGGGATAGGTACAGCACGCAAACAGGTGATCACTGAAAGGTTCGCGTGACAAAGCGACGGAAGCGCGGGAGGGCCGCGCAGCGAATTGTGACCAGTGCAGTACTCTGTCACCCTGACATATATGTATATAAACATATATACATATAGGCATTTGCATTTATGACTTTTAACTTTACATATATGTTATTGTATAAACGGACTAAATGGTAAAATAATTATTCAAATAACGGTCTATAGGTCACGTACCTCATAAAACACAAGTCATATCACTAAACGATAACAGAAAATCGTCAATTTCAAACAATAGTCTTTAGGTTTATCATGTCGTTATTTCTTTAAATTTTTTATTTAAAAAAGATGGATGGTAGCAATTTTTTAAATAAAGTACCAGTTCCTTTTCAAAGTCTCCTACAAAAAATACCAAACCATAACGGTTTCGAGATATTGCAAAAAGAGATCTGAAAACTTTTACTCTTCATATCTCTATCCGTTTCTACATTCAAAACGCAGCAATTGAATGTTTAATACAGACCCTAAATAGCAGATAATATAAGACCGCAAACTTAATAAGGACATGGTCCGTGCTTTACGGACCCTAGCAAGGCTAGGGAATCGGAAGCGTCAGAATTCGCGTGTGTGCCGCTAACCCAGATCGACTTACCGGTCGCGCGGCGAGAGTTTCGCGCGAGATCAACAATAAATATGGAAAGTAATTTGGTGAAAGAATTCAAATTAGCGAGGTCGAAGAGGGTCGCGGGTGACTCCCGCTCGTTACGCCCGATAGTGCCGTTATGTCCTGACAGGTGGCAGGAGAAGCGTTAATTGCAGCGTTCATTTTACTCTTACTTTTGCCAACTTTCTTGTTAACGAGGATATACTGACAGCCTAATGACTGGACGTTGAGTTTTTGAGTATATAGTTTGAAAATAAATTTCCGAGCTATTGAAAATAATTTGGTTTGTAGACTACATGCTCCGCCATCAACCCCTGGCGCATTTAGGACCTTGTAAGCTCGGAAAAAACAATATAAGGCGTAGGAGCTTATTTCATTTCTTTATATGTATTTGTAAGTAAAGCCTCCTGAGTATGTAAACTTGTATATATACATAATCTGACTGGAATTCGACTTTGCGACCGTGACTTATACGTAGTCCGTCAGATGAATATTCTATTATAGCAGGGGAGCCTTAACTAAACTTGTACATCCTCGACCGTTATGCGGACCTATTGAATTTTGAAGATTCAATGGTAAAAAAAAGTTAACATGACATTTTTACTATTAGCGTTGAATAAAATAAAATTTGACCGCGAGGATTTCCAGGGGTCAGTTTTGGAGGGACAATCTCGCTCAAATCATCCGATTTTTGAAACGTACACTTAATGTATGTAAATAACCTTCATTATCTTAATCTGACGCCCTCGATTATGACCGATGATCAATTTTTTTTACAAATTTAATGGGCTACCCTAAGCGAGGGTCTCTACATAGATAACTGAATTTTGTTGTAGAGTACGTAATTGGGTCCGAAATATCCCCGATATGTAAATCTAACGCGATCGAGGATGTCCGGAAATCCTCGCTTCGGCTACCATTATGAATCATCTGTTATAGTTAAATAAACAAAACTGTGCGACAAAAAGACCAAACAAAAGAATCAATGAAACAACATCAGTTATCGCATAAATAAATTACGCATCAAGGTCAATGACATCAGAATGATAACAGAAATGTCGATTTAATTTTCAATGGATCGTGATCAGTAGGCTTATGGTGTGGTCGCGAACTTAACGCCGATAGTTCAAGAAGATTCACAACTTCACAGAATCTAAATATGGCGAGTAAGCAAAATTATCAAATAAAACGCAATATTATTAAAGTGTCTTACTCCGTTATCCTAAGTCTGTGAATTTCCTCAACTTACCGTGGCCTTACACTGCCGAAAACAAACATAAAACATATTTTCATCTCAGTTTGTTTAAAGAGAAAGATAGAGAGAAAGCTTGTTCCGATACAAGATTTAATTCCAGTGGAAACCCACTCATATAACAATACTTAACATGTTGCTACCTCATAAATGTATTACAAAAAGGTTTTCATATGTAACGCTCGATGAAATGTTACTGGTTTGACCACTAATATGGCAATGATCTCATCGTTTGACACAGAAGTCCACTAGACAAACTTTATTAGTCAAACAACCTCGACTTTTGTAACTTATTTGAATGAAATGAATTTATCACCGTGTTAGTGAACTAAGGAATGATTTCTTTGTTGAATTATCCCACTAGCTGTGAACCGAGCACCGCTCTCATCAATAAGATCCTGTTATAAGTAAGTTATCATCAATTGTCAACAATACAGATGTATCACATGACTTGTATCTACAGATGGCGATCTTCATTTTTTTTCTAGCAATTCTCATTTCTACGGGAAAGAATATAGATAATTTAAAATAAAAACCGGATCTAAATACAAAATTTTATCAAAATCGTTACAGCCTTTTTTGATATAGCCGAAATATATAAGAATTGTTCGCTTTATATTAAAATATATTTATATCAATATGCTATACATTAAACACTTGTTTTTTTAGAAGCATTTAACGCCTAGCATATAAATTTTAAACTTATTTTTGTAAATATTCATAAGGTCTAAGTATAGTAATGGGCCATCAGTAATAAGGACAACAGTTTAAAACAACAGTGATTATAAGATACACATTACTGGTTAATCACTTGTTTTAAAAGGTATTATAAGAATTATTCTATTCGATTTTATCGATAAAACCATTGTCAATTTACAACCTGTTATGTAAGTCTTTCGCTCATAAACTCGCAAAGAATTTTATCCTAGCCCGTTATTATTGGAAGAAACAAATACAATTAATAAATAAATAACCTAAAATTATAATAGCCCCTTCAATGGACCGAATATAATTACCATTTCCGAATATAAAACCTCTCCTCGGCCTTTAGCCGTAAAAAAAAACATTCTCACGTCTTGGTTTATATCTAATAGGTATAATTTAATTTGAAGCGGGTATACTTCGAAAGTATTTTAGGTCAAATATCTTCCACGGTTATTATCCTATTATTCACATGTTTTTATTCGATTTTCAAGAGAATATACTGACCGTATAATCTTTACCAGACGCAGTGCATAAACCGATACATATAATAAAAACCCTCTAAGTAGAACCAACACGCCATTTTAAATTTAACTTCAAAACTGTATGTATAAAAAAATTTAATATCTGATTTGATTCCTACTATTAAATACCCCTAAATGAATAAGCTCTCATGCCCAATAAGGCGTATCACTCAATAATTAGAACAAAAATACCTAATTAACTAAATACAATTTATATTAATAAATATATCATCATAATAGAAACTACAGCGTCATATTTACGTTTTCAATTATATTACGAACATTCATAAACCTGTTGAGTAGAAACAGGTCGATCGAATTGAGTACAATTCGGGTCAATCGATCGCCGGTATCACTCCGCGTAATTTATTTTACGCCATACGCCACTGTGACACATGTAGGACGCTTCAGTTGCACATAAATTCTGCTCTTCCACTGATTGTCGCTGGCGATACATGCGCAGCCTCTACCATAATCAAAATCAACTCTATAATTTACCTGTGTTCCATTTCGAATCTTTCAATCGAGGTGTTAAATACAACCTTGTAGATAAGACCTAACAATTTTATTGATTTTCGGTTTCATGATTATATTCATGGCTTACGTAATAGGCGATGAAATCATTAGTCAACATAAAAACTTTCTCATACTAAGTAAAAGCCAGTACGCACAATGTGATCTAGGGTATCAAGGAATCTTTAATTATTTAATTTTAACAAGGAAAACTACAAATATATAATTAATATATAAGAGAACGTAACCTACAAGGTCCACGAACAGTTTCAAAAAACACAAATTTCGAAACAACGTAGTAGGGGATTCGTAAATATTTTAACAGAAAAACGATTAACGACAGCTAAATACTGACTACACGAATGCCTCGAATATATTGATCGCTTTAACTCCTTAACGTCTTTACCGATCATCATGAAATTTTGCACACACATTGTCAGGGGTACAGAAAATGACGTGGGGTACATAACTTTAATCGTGAAAATAACACTGCTCCCGAGGTACGTACAACCTTCATTTACACAATTGTAATGTTTCATGTTTTGACAATAGCAACTTTCAGACATAATGTTACTTTATGTAACAAAATCTTTCGTCGGATCGGTTTTAGTCCTTGAAGGAAAATCTAAAAAAGGAATTTCCCCTCCATCTAAGGAAAACCGTCTTATATACCTGTGTTCTGCCCTACCCTTCACATACGGAGGCCAAACGTGGACGATTAATACAAAAATATAAATTAGTATCACGTCATGGAAAAAATAAGCTTATTGCATGAAACGCCACTTGAAAATAAAAAAGAATGCGAGCGAAGTCATGGGCAATATTTTAAAGACCACTACACTGTTTTAAACTGAAAAGCGCCGTCAAATTAAACACACGTTTAGAATGAGCGTGACAGCGACGTAATGGAACGAGCGCGGCGCGGCGCACACGACTCAGACGAGCGGGCGCCGCTTGTCTATTCTCTTCGTTTATTTCTACTGTACAATGTACATTAATAACTTCAGTGACATGTACTCATAATGACGAAGCATCACTTATAAGGATAAAAATATCATAGGGAAAAATCAATATCATGCATTCATAAATATAATCACAAGTTCAATATAATTTTTCAGATTCCTTTTCTTAGAAAGGTTCTATTGAGTCATACATCAACCATACACCAGCAGAAATACTACAAGGCGATTGTTTTTTCAAAATCAATAAATTTTGATTTACAACCAAAAAAAAAATGGTCGATTTAAAAACCTGCATCGTAAAATCACGCAAAGAACTAAGTCTAATATCACCTTATCTCTAAATAGTACAAGTGACCTGTAGTTCCTACATTTAAGTGCAATTTAAAACTGTCTACACACTTCATGCTATAAAAATTAATATTCCGAAGAGATATTTTTTTAATTCTATTCTAATATATTATAATTAATATTTTCTAAAGTCCAAGTTAAGTAATGAGTAAATACAAAACGCTTACGCTGAACCGCAGGTGCATGTGCATGTGCATAATACATCAAAACAGACATTACTAATAACTGTAAACTAAAAACGATGTCACAAATGTACTACACTTAAAGGTCACGAACACAAAAAACTGCAGCCTCTTGCTAGAAAGACATCCATCGAAATAAGCGAATAGTATTAATATAAACGCGTCTGCAATTCAATTAAGCGAGTCTACAGATAGACAAGCGGTCGGTAATTGAATTGGCGTGTATGCGATGTAATTATTTGAAAAACAGAGGAATGTACAAGGTATCATCAAAGGCGCAGGTGAACCGAGCCAGCCGCGTGGCATTCCGACGCATCTTCTGCGCAAGAGGTTGATACTTTGAAACCATATGAGAGCAACATAATATCTTTTATTTAGACACTTAACGTAATTAATCTATGCAAAGCTATAAAGACAGAGATTTAGTAGTAATTATTTTCTAATTTAATTTGAAAATAAATGTTTAAAGTTTTAAATAATCAATTTAAGGGAAACATATTCGTACTTCCATGTATTTTTGAGCTTTTTTTTCAAATTGTTACAACTCTAACAAATTTCGATAACCAAGGAGAGTTGGCATCAGGTAGACTAGGCGGCCGGCCGTGGAAACTGTAGCCAAAACATGTACGGACGATCATACTGGGTCGACCCCACATAAGTGGAAAAACGGCAGGAAGATGATGATGAATTGATTTTTTTAATTTTAAAGTTTTATTATTTGCTTTAAGGTTATTTGTAAGTGTCATTAAATATATAAGGTTTCCTTTAAAATAAAACATGATAGGATGTCATACCAATACAATCAACGGTACATGAAATCAATTTCTAGGTCAAAATAGTTGCACATTTTTCCAAACTCAAACTTGATTACTACAAGCGAGTACGTGGCAACCCTATGCGTCTGTCATTTGGAACACACTTGGCGCACAAAAACTGTAATAACAACAATTACGAAGAAGGCACGTGGAGTGGTCAATATTACATTTGGTAATAGAACAAGAAATGTTTACATAAAGATAAAAATAGGAATAACAGCTGACAACAATGCACGTGCACGCTGAACCATATAAAAAGTATTTATAACATCTGCTGCGTCTAAAATATGCAAACGAAAGCTGCTGCGTATCCTACATAGCTCTTCTATTAATTAATGAAAATATTTGACATTATCCGTCAAACATTAATTAAACAACAACACAAAAACAATTCTTGTTGTCACTAACCAGCGTAGCATTAACTCGTATCTAAAAACAACATAAAGTATTCAATGTATGTCTTAAGCTGTAGATACATCAGTCTGCAACACGTATATAAATAAAGCTTTTCATCGAACGAGCAATCGATACAAGATGTACGACATCGCCTCGGCAGCATTTCACAGATACTCCGATAGCCATAGCATAGACAAAAGCAGCGAAACTAGATGTCCGACGCGATACCCGCCGATACCATCGACAAGACGAGACGACACACAATGACCCAATAGAAAGTGCTTTACCTTACACTGCCTGCCTAGAAATTCCAATACGGCGCCGGAATTCCTTATAGAATACATGCATAGAAAGTTCCGACATGACCACGGTAGGTTATGGCGGACTGATAAGCAAATTTCATATTTGTACAGTTTGAGCTGACCTTTTTACATTGTTTGGATTATCGCGACATTCCTTGATACATTCAAAACATATTTAGCAACACGATCGTCTGACTCCGCTTTACGTCTAGCAACTGGCTGGCTAGTCATCCATGCCGAATATTCGAAGGAACATAAAACAAACAAAATCATATCTTCTCATTACATATTGAAGTTCTAAAACCCCTTGAATCAGATATCTGCACTATTGTATTTTTGTTTCGAAACTTACACTACAAAGTGATATCCCCTTTATTTTTGGACCTCAAGATTAGAGTGCCTTAGTAGTACCATCGGATAAAAAGGAACCTAACACATAATATAATAATCTACAATGAGATAATTTAGCAAAGTATTGATTAACCGATCACATTTGGCTTCTATAACACACCATAGATATCCATTTTTCAAACAAAAAGATTCCTTGTATTGGTGATCGTTAGTTATTAAAAAGCCATAAATCAAATAGTGAAGAGAAGACCTTAATAAGTACGACACGTCGTATATGTTAGAAGCTGAGAGCTCTGGATAGATAATTAATTTTCTTCCGTCATTTTCACTCAACCTAGAAAATTACTCGGGCTGGTTTGATAATGATATTTCCTGGAAATTGATTTTCTAATGTTATCACCATGCCAATAACATCAGACTTTTTGCAAAATCGATGCACTTTAGATGGTCTTATCTCAATTACTTAAACACATGCAAAAGAACTGTTGGATTAAAAGATTATAAAAACATTTAGGTCAAAAGAACTCACGTTAGGAACTGTATATCGACTCTTCGATAATAATAAATTATCTCGTTATTCAGACCGATCTAAAGACCTAGAAACAATGTCGATAACCCTGACATTGAACTACGAATTCCAACAGAACAGGTACCAAACGTTTCATATAATACAACTCTAACAGTAGCTAGTTATCGGGGGGACGCGAAAACCGATCGACACATTCAAAATTATCACATAAACGCCAATAACCGATCGCGAACGAACTTTTAACGGTCGTCCAAAAACCGGTTTTTATTTCCAATCAGAGACTGTGTTGCACGTCAATGGACCCGACCGGTTACGTGGGGCCGATTTTTTTTAACACTATTATGAATGGCGTACATCATAATGTGACCACAGCTAAGTTTTGATGTGACTACTTCGAACAGGTTCCAAAATCAGAATAAGCCGATAATTTCAAATTGGTAGCAGACGATGTAAAGTCGGTTAGAATGCTAGGAATTAGACCGAGACATGTGTTAATACGAAATCATATTATGCCACCAGTGGAGTTGGTTTACAAAATGGTTTAGTTATATTTCTATATTTTTATTTAAATTTTACATGACACGACATTGTTTAGTTTGATTTATTTTCTATATAAAAATAAACAACGCGTCTACTCTCTGCAAAGAGTTTAACCCTTGAATAATCTGCAATACTAATTGCCGTGTAACCCAGAGATTTTATTTTATTCTTATAACAATTTCTTTAAAATCGTTGAATATGTGATTACTAAAGTTCGTGTTGGTAACCATTTAAACTAAAGTAAAAAATCATTAATTACGATTTGTCAACAAAAATGCACAACACAAACATGTAAATAATGAAGTTAAATCAATTTCCTTACATAAGACATTTCTATTAATGATGTTACTATAAAAGTCATGCTATCTATGACTGCTTTTGCTAACGTTCATAGCAATATGATGGTATCACTTCAACACATTATAATTATTCATTTGTAATAGTTCGTGTTACCTAATATTTGTAATCACTCATCATAAACATACTTAAATTATTTTATACATTGTGATTGACTCAACATGTAAGGTAATAGATCATAACAATATTTTTAAAGGTAAAGTTATATTTTCATGACTTGTGTTAACATTCTATCAGATTTTAGCATCCCTATTTATTTCACATGCAAATCCTGAATCTGTCAGATATTATCTCTCCGTTGAAAAAAAAAACATTTGCTATGCTCTCAACTTACTAATAAATTAAAAGAATAGCTCATCATTTATACTCTGTGTCAAATTCTTACCCCATACTATTGTACTAAATAAAAATTGTAATACAAACGCAACTCAAGATTTAAATTAAAAAAGAGAATTTTAA
>JWHW01041343.1:88781-125441 GCA_000931545.1 Papilio glaucus
CATAAAAAAATCAATATATATCGTACCTAGCTTAGTTTAGATAATGTAAATGCCAAAATAATTATTTATGTCAGTTCAATTGTTTCAGAGGAACATACTAGCTATCCGAGTTGTTTAACTCGCTGAAAGAAGAGCTTTCTGTTGGTGAAAGAATTTTGAAAATTCCAGTAGTTTTTGAGAAACTAATAATATTTTATCTTCATAATAATATAGACGCATAGACAATATGTCGCTTATATCGTAAATTAAGATAAATTTTAGGTCACAAAAATGCACTCGACTGCCGTTTAGCTTCATATTGAATGCATTATAATGTTACACAACAAAGAAATAAACGCATAGAGATTCAATCTTTACATTTACAAGTATAATATGGCGAACAATTTGTCTACGATATCCAGCGAGTTGTGCAACCAACACAAATGTATGTACTAGTATGTATGATGTATGCACGGTGTTATTCGACGCCGGGATTACATGTGCGTATCTAATCTGTGATATATTGAGATATAGCAATGATAACGCGGCGTCATTAGTCTAGTGAAAAAAAATGAAGAAGACCATCAATTTTATTTAAATGCAATAGACACGGTCTGTTTATGGTGATGGTGATTTCGACCTGAGCGTTATTTTGTTGTTGTCAACACACCTCCGTGCTTGCAATATTCTTGAAAAGGGTTCTTAAAGGTTCACTTCACGTCAATATTTTATACTAATATATTATACGCATACAAAACCCCCTCTCTCAGAGAGGAGGCCTGTGCCTCTGTAGTGGGGAACATTCTAGAAAAAGTTGATTTATTTATTCATATTATTATACAAAACCGCCTTAAACATACAAAACCACACATGTAGAACGTTGTCAAAAGGATAGCATAAATAAAGTAATAAGAAAAGAGCTAGCTAGCTAAGGTACAGCGTAAATGTAAACACATGACGTGAACTAAAGAAAAAAACGTCCCAATTACCGAAGACATATCTGCAAAATATTTGCAGGTCACGTCATTGCTTGCAGTATTAAAATATTGTAGATATCTAATTACCAGTCCTAAAATTTAAATGACACAAGAAATCGATTTCGTTTGCAATTTATTTTTGTAGCAGGCAGCACAATATATACATAAAGTTTAAACATTATAACTATGTAAAACAGCGTATAATCGATTATCGTTATAAAATTTATCGATTCTTCTCTAAATAGCTCGTAACTTTAATTACTCATATAAACGATTTTACATAAATTTCCTTCCCACAGTAATGTTTTAATACATTATACTTAATTACTACATAATTAACTTTCCCATAACTTGACAGTGTTTAAATTATCTAAGTTTAAAATAATTAATATTCATGCTTAACACAAAACTTAATTATATTATTAGCGTATACTTGAACTCTATCTACAGATATTTATATAAACCTTAAGTGATACATTATAAATAAGTTCTAAGAACTTGATTGACAGTAATCACTTAATCTGCTGTTAAGTAATTACTGTTTTGTAAGTCGGCGATTACTTTATTCTTTAGACATGTTTTACAAAATATTGCAGTACTCTCTGTATCCGTCTCTACCAACTGTATTCCTAATCATTTCAAAAAGCTATTAACAATTAAATTTCAAGTACAAACTTAAATATTATTGACAAACTTTGTATTAAAAATTACAAATTCTAAAGTCGTAATAAAATTCTCAACGAAACACAAACAGTTTACTTGTTGAACAATGCATACACATCTAATACAAACCTAAATAGATCAAATCGGATAAAAGAAATGAATCGATAATTGAATTATAAAACGTCAGAACAAAACTCTTCATAACCCACTATCGAGTCGAAGAACGAAATCGAAAATCGAACAATATCAGAACTCTAATAAGGACATGTCGTGAAAGTGAGATCGGCCGAGTAAAAAGATCGCGTCACGAAGACTGTTTGAACGACGTTGATAAAAAAATAATATTAAATGAGGTTTAATAAGCGTTTAGAAAGTTTCAATTTTACCATTAACAGGCGGGGTCAGCGCTGATGATGAAGGGAGATCAGCGCTTCCGTGACACCACTCGTTACTAACAACCTGATGTTTTTAACTTGAATATAATCACGATATACACGAAGTATATCATCCGGATGTCGAAACAGTAGTAGAAGCAGTACACTTACTTCTGTCCGACAGTAAGCTTCAAAGCTCAAGTAAGCATGCTCAGTAAGCTCCAAATTTCCGATAAAGGCTTCACTTCTAAATATTTTTATAACATAAGCTGCGAATAGAACTTTTTTGTTTTATGTACGTTGCCAACCTAATCGACATACCTCCAGAGCATCATCAGACCACTCTCACTGATTTCCAAAGCATAAATTTTCGTCCAAATGTTTCAAGAAAAAATCTACTAGTCAATTAACGTACATACCAAAACAAATACAGCGCAATGATCGATCCTAATCCAATAACTTAAAATATTATAAGACAACATTACACGAACATGCAACGTATAATTGAATATAACAAATAGCACATCAAGATAATTAAGATTACTCAGGGACGAGTCGCTTTGAACGCATAACATGTCGTAAATCACACACAAACTTGTGTACGTACAATTTCACCCATTAAGTCGAGACGCGGTGAGCCGTGGGTCATATAATTTCAGATGCGATCAATCCAAATATTTTTGGAGCGTACGGACAATGGCGCGCGAATAAAAAAAAATCATGTAATTTCACCGAGGCATTCGCTGATCGTACGGTGATTGTTTGCAATGTAATAGACGGGCGGTAGCCAGGCTCCACGGCCAGACGGAATATACACTTTTATTTTTAACTTTATTACGACGTAGACTTTGTACTCAAGCTTCGATATTTACAATTCCTCTAATCGCAATGACAACTTTTTGGCGTAAATGTAGCGTAAAATTGGAGCTAAAAATACCTCGTCCCGTATCCGTCTGTGTTTAGAGATAATGATCTGAGATAGTACGTCATCATCTCCCTGACCTTTTCCCACGTTATGTTGGGTCGGATTAGTATGACAGTAGTCCTGTACTGTATAGATTTGGCTAGAATTTTTACGGCCGGCTGCCTGAAGCCAACTCTTCCCCCATTTTCCTGGGAATAGAAAGATAGCACGTACTGACTTAAAAAGCTTTGTGCAAATGTTCGATAATTCCACTGAAAAAATATAGTATCCAAACCTCTAGCCAATGCTGGCCACGTTGACATTTACTTTGTTTTGTTCAGCAAGATAATCCCCAGTAAAAAAAAGGTTATAAAGGTACAAGAATTGTCCATGCATCCATTCAGGTATAGAAAACCGTTGTATTTACGCAACCAAAACTCCAGGGAATAATTAAAATAAATCATTCCGTGTGAGAATAGTAATAAATTTTAAAGAGATTTTAAGATGTTTGCCACATAAAATGTATAAGCTTTTAAATAGTGTCAGGTATGCAACGCGCAAACAGAAATAAAATATAGTTTTTAGAAAGTTGTGATGATGGACATTTTGAGGTGATAATTGAGTTAAGGAGGTTAATATAAAAATAGTTTTAACAAACTATACGATTGAGTTACAAAGTTTTTTTCAACTACCACCTGTTACAAATACATGTACATGTAGAAACGATTTAATCGGCACATAGCAGGATTGTGAATTGATGAATGAAGAGAGAATAACGAAACAAATTTATGTTGCAAAAGTGAGTGGCAGTGTTGGTAGGGGTCGCCCTAGAAGAACTTATATTGATCAAATTAGTGACTTACTAAAAAAGGGCGATATAAGGAGCACCCATAACCGACGAGCATGTATGCGTAGATGTATGAATGTAGAAGAAGCAAGAGAGGAATGCCAGAATCGGGCCAAATGGAAATCCATGATCTCTGTCTACCCCTCTGAGTTACGGGCGTGAGCGCATATTTATTTTATTTATTTATAGCAGGATTGTACTTAATCGGGTTAGTGTTTTAGAAGGTGTTATAAAACATACGTAACATAGTAAATGCGAACGGTGGTTGTATTGTGACGTAGATCTAGTTTACTTGTTTCATATACTAATTTACTAACAAACACTTGCTTAAATATTTGACCATTGTTCTACCAATAAATCTAGAGTTTGAGCCTATCGATAGACACCCTAGAGCCCCCATCATCTCTCTGCCCTTTTCCCGTGCTTGGTGTCGTCGATACAATATGAACGTAGTGCTATTGTATTTTGGCCGTTACGGCCGGTCGCCTGCCTGACAACAATCCTCTTCGGGAATAGACTACAACGTCTATATGGTCTCTACTCAGGAACTCGATCCACATTCTCTATTTCGGTCTTCGCCGACTGAGTTTTATTTAAACATTAAGATACTACGACTGGTAGTTATTATATTACATTTTAAAATATAATAAAACTTAACTAATATGTAATATTATATTTAACACGATAATATCTGTATCCCCAATTAAAGCATAAGGGTATTCACTTAAATTTTCTTGAGTTTAATTTAATGCAATGAAAATATCAATTTTCGAATGCAATGACCTCTTAATAGACGATGTTAATAAACTTTGCTACAAACGGGTTCCTTGTGACGGGGCTTTGCAAACCTATAAATGTTCGAATACACTTGTCGTTAGTTACACTAATGTATGGTCTGAATTTTACAACCGATCAATTAATGCCGAGCTGAGCGTTAAGACAAACATCTCTGTAATTTAATAAGCAACATGTTACATTGTTGCATCTCACATTCCACAATTTACACCGACCGTGTATTTAAAAGCTATTTGCATTGCTTAGATGCTGTTAAGATACGAGCTTTTTTTTATCACAATTAAATACAAAATTCTTGTATTTAATTGTGATAAAAAAATGCTATATAACTTGATCGTAACTTCTTTTGATGCTATATGGAGAAGCTTTGTAGGTATGAGAATGCTTATAGAACTCATATTCTTGTAAAGACACAAACATTGAGATAGGAAAAATTATTACAAGTAGAGTAAAAAATCTTTATGTTGGTCTGGACGAATAATAAAATACGAGAAATCTTCGCCCGGTCATTTGGAATGTCCACAAGAAACATAAATATAAATTAAATCCTGCATCATACAACATGATTAGTTTGTAATTAAAATTCAGGTAAGTCACATATACACTATATCTACTAACAAAATTATTCCCGCGTTTTTAATTTTTGGGTACCAAAGGGTAAAACCCTAAAAACAAGGTCGTCCGTCCGTTTGTCACCAGGCTGTATCTCATGAACCGTGATAGTTTGACTGTTGAAATTTTGACAGATAATGTATTTCTGTTGCCGCTATAATAACAAATACTAAAAAGCAGAATAAAACAAATATTTAAGTTGACTCCCATACAACAAACGTGATTTTTACATATAATGGTACGGAACCCTTCGTGCGCGAGTCCGACTCGCACTTGGCCGGTTTTTTTATTTATACGATATATAATATATACAAAACAGAAAAAGGAGAATTACACTAGAATAAATATAATTAATGGCGCACTTTCTTCCGAAGTAGCTCACATGTCTTGCAAAATACAATGTTGGCCAACTCCAATATATTGGCAGCAAATACTATAAATCAGTACTACCAACATAGTGAGTGGAAACATATGAGACCTCCTTACAAATTAAGAATAAATAACCGTAGTTCCAAAAGTTATCTGATTTTAAAACTAAACACTTATTATGTTGTCGATGTAGGCGAGAATAAGAAAACCGACGTGTGCGATGAAAGGCGTCCTGAATACTGTTAGCATAGTTCCTTCACATTTAATGAGTCGGAAGCAAGTCTAGGAGAAACGCGGTGATAGCACTTAATTGAAAAAAGTACAGAGCACGTAATTACATTCATCTCTCTTCTTGCGACTAATTGTAAAATATTTATAATATAATTGAATTTGTCCACTTTTACGCCTGTCGTTTTAGAACATTTTAATTGGAGTAAAACATCCGCATTCATTTATGTTACTAGTAATAATAAATAAATATTTTAGCTCTCCTTCAAGAAACAACGAATAGCAGGCAAACTTTACAACATTTTGACAACAAATAACAGAGCTATGGTTAAAAGCTATAGCCGTTATTTTAAACAGCACGATAAATAAAACAGTTACTTTTTTATTGTAAAATAGCAGATGACATGCGATTTGATCGCGTCGAACGGAACGTGACGTGAATTGGCGCGAATGGTAATGACATCACTCTTTGATATTTAATTCAAAATCAGCAGGTGGCGCGCATTGTCAGTCGAATTAGATCTAGTAAAAACAGCATCACCTGCGAGAGATTTTCTTTAGACTTGTATTTATTACAGTATATTTATATTTATTATGTCACAGTCTTTATTAAGTAATTTGAATAAAACAAAAATAAGGACATGTATTAAACATGTTCAAGAGACATACATTACGTACATTATTATAAATCGATGAAACAAACTATACAATTTAGTAAACTAAAAAGGTTTTAGTAGCAAATTTTTAGTCAATAGGGAAAATTTAAAACTTTACCCATGAATTAAAATCGGAATTTGTTACCTGCGTCTTCAAACATCACAAAATTGTACCACAGCGTAGCAACAATAGTATCATACATAATTCATCAGGGCGGACACAATGGCACCTGAGTCCCATGGGAACTTTCGCAGGCGAGGGCGTTACGCGCCACGGGACTGTGATAACACCCTCACTCGTTAAACTGACAGAAGATACCGGGCCTACTGTGATCTTTAAATCCTTGGAATTTTATCATTTTGTTTATATTAGTTCTAGTACACGCTATAAACAAAACAATTTCGATCAATCACTGCTGGGCACAGTAGCAAATATTTTTAAAAAAGTTCATAACATATTGCGCAGATAAATACATAAACGAATACAGTCAAATCATTTAGACACTGCTCTTATTTAGACCCCATCTGTGAGCCTATTTTTTATAGAATTATGTGGCAAACGAGCAAGCGACACGTGATAATAAGTGACCGCTACCAACAGGGGTGCCAGATCCCTTCCCTCCCCTCCTTCCTTTTATTGACCAGAGGAGGGATAAAACAGAAAAAAAGAATATTTCCATTATCCATCCCTCTTCATCCGTCAAATCCTCTTCCCTTCGCACCCTTTTCTTGTTATAAAAGAAGGAAGTAGAAAAATATAAAGGAGAGGAAAGAGCACCTGACTCATCAGGCGAAACGCAAAATACTTGTACGGTTGTCTTCTGTGAGGTCGCGGTATTTCACCGGTCGAGCAGGCCCACTCGTGCAAGAGATATTGTTGATACGGACTCTACCACTGGTCTATTTTATTAAAATCTATTACAGCTAACTATTACAATTATATCAATTTTCTTTAAAAATGTCTTAGTTACTGCTATTGACAGTTTGTGTAAAACAACGTCTTATATCGTTACTAAGGACCAAGAAGCCTCGCTCTTAAGCTACTTTTAATTACAGACGTCATTATTGACGTAAACGCGTTTGTATAAGATGTTGAAATTATACAGTTATCAATCGAGCATCGCAATTTCATAAAACAATGTCAAGTACACCGCGTCCACTCGAGTGGTCCGACGACGGCGTCCTCCGCTAGCGTGGGTGGCTCAAAGTTTGCCTGCCGAGTGGTTTCGAATATGAGTCCAAAAGTCTATGACGCACTTTAACACGTAAGTAGATTATTGGATGACCTCCTTCTGGTTTTGAGAGGAAAAGTGTTTATGGAATAACGTGTACTAGGATAACATGGATGCGTATAGATAAGAAAGATTTGTGAACATTAAGCAAAAAAATCGCCGAAACCAAAGATGTGAACTGTACAATTCGTTTCCTGTCGTATAGTTTAAGTATTTGAGTAATTTTAAGGTCACTAACTTTGATTAATTAATTACTCTAAAAGGAAAAAAATGACTTAAGTGCTTTTTCAACTATTAAGGACATGTTGAAGCCTATAAACCAGAATTGAGGAAGGAGGCAAAACAGTAAACGTTTAAAAATTATTGGTAATCATTTAAACTTTCACATATCTATGCGATATGTTCAAACTAACAATCATAGTAAAGCAACTAACATTAATAATTATCCGGCGAAACTATTCAGAGCTGAGTGAAATCTAATGCATGCAAATTATAGACGGTGCAGCACTAAAGATGCACTTACCTTGCAATCATAAAATAATCATATAAAACCATATAATCGAAACAAGCAATAAAACAAGAAAATATTAGTTTTACACAACCGCTTACCAGCACTATTTCCTCACTCAACGATTGCTATAAATATGGCTACGGATAACATGTTAGTTTAAAAATCAAATGAATTACTTAACGTCTAACCTAACGTTGAACCATTTAAATTTACTCTATGAAAAATCATAAAACTTATCAGGCAACACTGCGTAAATTGTCGATGGTCAGTCGCGTCTTAGGGTACGACTTCATGCAGTCGCCCGACGAACCATTACAACGACAAATCTGGTCACGTAAATCTGTGTTAAATTTCCCTCGACTCAAAAAAGTAGTGACAAGTCGAGGAGTCGACGAGTGGAACTGCAGCGTCAACGTTGCTGCTTGTCGCCGCACATGAGCGTCGAGCGACTGCATGAGGTCGTACCCTTAATCGCAGGGGGGCAAGTCAAGACAATGACATTGAAGCGGTCGGCCGCTACGGCGATCGCCGCGTAATTATAAAGCTCGCGCAGTCTGTTGCGACCCGGCTTATCTGACAGCCGGACAGAAGATCGCCGCCTAATGAAAGCCACATTTAAAACGAATAAAATAATACAACATTCCTGGTTACTAGACTGGAACGAGCTTATTGTTTATTCATATTCACATGACAAACCTACGAAGAACTAGATCTACCAGAAATTGGTGAGATTAATTATTTTTAATTTAAAACGAAGCAACTGTGGACTGTTTGAACAGACGATAATGGTGATAACAGAAGGAAGCCGCTAAATTTATGTTGCTCAGAAGAGATATAGGGCCACCCCTGTAGGGACTTGCAAAGTCTTACCCAAAAACCTTACATCCCTGTTTTAGTTTGTGGCGTATTAAGTTCTCATGTTTTAAATGATCTACCGTAGCTTTATTAAAACTCTACGTAAAAATAATCGCTCTAAGTTCAAACTTTAGATTGAAGGAAAGGATGAAAGTTAAGAAAATAATAAAATCTAAAAATACCTCAGTGCAGACAATGACAAAGATTCTTTACAAGCATTATGAAGACTTTTAACGAAGTTCCGAGACGGATTAACTCAATTGCAAATTATAAGGATGAATTAATGATGAAGTAGTCCGGTGCAGACATGATTTACAGCCCTCTCGAGACGCCGACGCTTTCGCGAGGGCTTAATTCCAACGGCGGGATGTTCTTGTTTGAGATTTGTATGATAAGCGTGTGAATCAACCGTAAAGAGTTCATTCTTCTCAAATGTCATTTTTCCTTCATGTTTCACAATGTTGTTAGTCTAGGATCATCTCCTAAGCAATTAGACTAACAACATAGCATCCTAAGTCTTTATATTATATCTCCATTAATAGATATAGCCGGCTCTACCTTAAAATCAACCCTTATCGGCACAAATAGTCACCAAGCTTATATCTAAAAGCATACACTTAAATTATAAAAGATATACATAGATACACATATCATAAATTCCGAATAGATTGCATATAAAAATCGAATACTAATATCGAATCGATATTTTAAATAATAATGTATTTCATTATAGATACCGTTACATTCGGCGGGCGGTCGTAATATCACGAAGGGCTGGCAGCGCATCGAGAGCCACGATTTATCTAAGAGACAAAGCGGCTTACCGTTACAGCCTCCACTCGAGGCCTCTTCAATGGAAAGTAACACAAGTGGAACGAGAGTTACAACCGCTAATTGAGGCTATCGTCCGTTTGGGTAATCGAATAATTAACGACGATGGCAACGTCGTAAACTGGCCTTACAATGAGGACACTCCGACATGTTCCTGACCAATACAACAATATCACATGCGTATACGAACCATATACGAACTATTGGTACTGTCGAGGAAGGATAAACAAAATGTAAAAACCGAATACTGTGATAAAGTTTTTGCAGTTTTAATACTAATGTGCATTTCAACCGCGTTTACTTACTACTTACTAACTTTTAAACTTTAACATTTTTCTCGGATGATCCGTAAAAATAAGTTATCTGGGTATATACAATGCTGTAGTACGTTATGGATAAGTTACGGTAAACTCGTACAATCATATGGATATGGATTGACTAATTGAACTTGGTGTTCAATCATCGTAGTTCCTCAGACATTCTTCTTCAAGGTTATCTTACTCTTATTAAAGCTGTTATCAATACCGGCTCCACAATTACTGATGCGTTACGACTGCAGAATAAGGTAAAAAAAACTTCAAGGTCACCCACAGTTTTTGTCACGCACAAACTCGACTCTCAATCAATCAGGGTTGTCAAAAATAGAAAACTGTGACAAGATATAATGTTAATACTCACACATACCTAAAAGACAGGTGGACACAGATAAGAGAAGCTTAATTTATATAACCTAGAGACACTTCTCTCGCTCCAATCACACACAAAAACCTCCCCTTTTTATGAAATCGTAGTAATTAATATTTTAATGTAAAGTATTGCGAAAGTTAACTAAATCAACATAATAAAACATTGATTATTACTATCTACAAAAGAGAAAACTTAATGAATTGCTGTCGAATTTATACAGCGGTCCGATACTAATATATTCATTATAAAGGGACAACAATGTAAAGCCCTAGAGAATGTAATGAGCAAAGCTTCCAAGAGGCAGCCCGCTTGCCGCTCGAGCGCGGCGTAAACACTACGTCGTGAAGATTTCACGGGCGATTGGTTTGGCGGCAAAAAGCGCCGGTTGCGATTGATGTGGCTTCACGACGCAACGACGCACCCGAGTATCGTCGCACAAGTTCATTGTCAACCGATTCCATGGTGGGGGTACACTAATGTAATACTAACGAGGCAAATATAGATAATTTCTATAGTAATATTAAAAATAAGAATAATTCAAGGCATTTAAATTTTATGATATACAAATATCCTGGATCTTTCAAGACTATAATTATTAACTTTCAAATGTTCTTAATCGATCAATTGCCTATTGTAGATAAAAAATAAACCAATAACGTAAAATTACGCATACATTATATTCCATATCCTTAATACAGGATGTAATAAATTATTGTATAATCGGATTTCTAAGCAAGCTTTGGTAGCAACCTGGTATCGTAAAGTCACAAATAAGGAAGTAAAGATTAAGCCTTGAGTTATTACAATAAATCGGTCACTGACGATAAACATTATGGAAACTTACGAGGTATGTATTACATTTATCACAATTATCGTATTATCCTTTTTCTGGGTAAAGATGACAAATTAACATTAGACCACACATATCTTTAACTTTTTAAAATAACAATAGCTCGTCACGAAGGGAAAAAAATAGGTAACGCTAAGGTAAAACTGACTTATTTTAATTATATTATTCGACATTCGGAGTATTAAATGTAGTTTTAACAAACATTAAAGGTGTGTTACATGTTACAAAATAGAACTCAGGGTGATAATAATTTGTTTACATAATAAAATTAAAATTTACTAACTAAGACTAAGCTACTAAATAATGCTACAAATAATACATTAAACTCGTAGTTGTTAATAATGATTCTCATAATATGATGATGAGAAAAAAAAACGATATTCAGCAAATTTAAAAAAAAACCAAGGTTTAAAGGAAGTTGAGCCTTAATGGTCATCGAAATTAAAGAAGCTTCTGTAAAAATTTACAACACTTTAATCAAGGTTCACTTGTTATCTACATATATACATTATGTGTGAAGTATTTATGATTTTACACTTAAAGTACAAATATGACATACTAATAGAATTAAATGAACTGAAAACCGTCTCTATATCGGTTCATTTGAAAGCAATATTCGGTCCAATGAGGTTTGTAACTAGTCGGCGAAGAGAACGTGCCGCGGCTGGGGCGGCGGCGCGTAATCGTCGCCTTGCGGTCGGCGTGTTGTTAAGGCATCGAGTTACGATGGTAATACGCAGCTCGTTTGCCGGCCTCACGCCGCACGCTACGCGGCAACGTACCAAAACGTCCCGTTCTACACGCTGAATGTCGTCGTTAGAGAACGAATGTAATGGCTATCCACTATTTAGCATTAAACTTTAAAGGCTTAATTACACGTAACGGCCGAGACAGTACTCGGTGCGTATAAACATTGCGTCTAGTGCTCGACCGAGCGCTTGACCTGCGAAAACAGCGAGACAGTACCTCGGTCCCTGTTCTACCTACTAGGCCCAGTACTGTCTCTCCGCTTTACTCAGCATTTAGGTATTAGATTGACGAATGGATGAAAAGAAAACATTTCAAAGGACTAGGACAAATTAAGATACGGTTTCACTGTATATTCTATGAATCTAACGAAGTAGTTTATAAGGGTCTACTTACTACATCAAGGCACTGCCCAATCTGGGCCTTGAAATACCTTACTTAATAATTATAGGACGGATAAAGAATAGTCGGTACACGACAGTTACCACACACGGCTGTACTGGCAGCGACTATTGAACACATTTGATTACTTTGAAGTACAGTCCACCCACCAGCTCCCAAGGCCGCCCGACACCCACGACCCACTTACGAGAAAGGAGCCCATTGTGATACTTTGAATATAGCTAAAGGCGATGCGTTCGCAACCATTTCATACAGCCTCGACAACCTGCCCCCATTATGTTTGTACTAGTCGCAATTAAGATTTATGTTCGATGCTCAGTTATGCGATAGGATCTACGAAAACATAGACAAGAACAATATTCGTAACATTAATGCGTTTATAAAATGTAACAAAATACGTTGTGTACGCGTAGAATTTTTTTTAAAAAGCCCTGTAACGGTGTGACAGAAAGTGTTACCAGCACTGCTCATCAACATCTCACAACAAACAGAAAAGTACAAATGCCTTCGTGTAGGAAAGTGGAGGGGAATACAGAAGGAAAGGAAAAGGAATTTGGTATTGATAGAAAATGGCGTCCCTAGCAAATCATTCATGAGTGAGGTGCCGCGGGCGCCATTCTTCAGTTGAGAAGAAAAATATTACTGTGAGGTCATAATGAGATGAACCGCCAATAGCCTATTGGTTCAGGGTATGAACTGCCGATCATGAGGTGAATCATATCCTATCCCGAGATTTTATGGTATAGTTGGAATGGTTAAGAGAAATAGTAGTAAAAAATAATACTGCTTCATTCGTTTTGTTTGTGTTCAGCTGTTTTACTGCTGTCTCTACCACTGGGTGTCGAAACTAAATAAATAGTTGTAATATTTTAGATAGATACTATATATGTAATGTTGACGTGGACTCGTCATAGAAGTAGTCGGAGACCAACAGCGTATGACCCGCGAGGTGTTAGAAGCGGTATGCATGCGAGGGGTCAGGGTGCGCAGCCTTGAGCACGCTCTGATTGCGTCGATACGCCGTCAGTCGCATGCGGATCAACTTGCATCATGTGCTACCAATAATACGAGATCATTGTGCACAACATTCATCACAATAATATTAAAGAATTAACATATATAACAGTAGAAAGAAAAAATATTGTCATAAGAAAATCTACGCAAAGAAATAATGCTGTTAACCAATTGAACTAAGTTATATCTAAAATATGTAGATAGTCCACGATAATATGAAATGGTAGATTCGAGATTACGCTAGTAAAATATTATATATTAACTAGCTATTGGCCACGGATTCACAAGCATTCCTTTCTTATCTATCTCGCTGGATTTTTTTAAACTTGTTTTCGCGTCAAAAAGTTGTTATTCGTTGCCATGGTTATGTATGTACATGTAACAAAATGTCATCATTTTTTTGTCATTTCATACATACCATAACAACCTATGTATCCCTGACAATATGTATGCAAAATGTAATGTTCGGTTTGAGTAGTTTACGAGTAACAAACAATCTAACATTCGCATTTGTAATATTAAGTTCGGATTTAATATCTAAATAAAATACAAATCTTAAACAATGCAAGCGATTGTCAAGATTTTGATCGATTACATTCGGATAAAACACTTCCAATATCCAACAAATCTTCTGCTTTGACATGACAGCAGATCAGGTTTGTTTCCATTGAGATCCGAGACAGTATGTGCGTGACGCACGAGATAGTGTGAAAATCAATCGTGATAAAACCACCCGCGGTGTCAGCTCGACGAGTGGCTTCCGCACAATGAACATGCAAAATAGAATTTTAATACATAGACCACAATAGCGATATTAGAACGTACCATCATCTATGGAACTTTGGAATATCTCAATTTTAAATTTCAAATTCCTGGCTACAGAGGTAGTATTAATTGCAAATAGACTAAGAAATAAAACTTTTCCTTCTGTGTAATGTTAAATCGAAATCAATGAAGAAATATGATGTAAAATTTTTAATCAATCCCGTAGACATCTTGAGTGATGATTTTTCAAAAACTACATTATATTTCTTACCAAGGACATAAATAGAAATGTCCCTACCCTATTGGGATTAAATGGTTGCATTATACAATTTTTCATCCCTTATTTTTACCCCAACAAATGGAGACAGGAAACTACTACTATGCCTTTGACATGTCTAAACGTTACGCTGTAAGTTTTCGCACTAGGAAAATTTCTAAGAAGGTTTTCAAAAACATGACAATAGACGACACAATTCGGACGAATAAGCCTTGATCAATATTTTATAATAATAGTACTTAGACATCTTTTTATAAGTTCCCCGTCGCAACCCGGCACAACACACTATTACGTAACCAAACCAATTTCATTAAAATTATCATCGTCCCATACAGACAGGTTACCAGTACTAAAATTATTAACAAACGAACCCCGGGGGCCTATTTAAATTCTTACTGATTAAGATAAGTACACTCTACCACATTGGACGCACAATCAACACTAAAACTTGCAAGCAATTTTGACTTCAATCACCATGTATTAGAGATGCGCTGTAGTACGAAGCTGAGTTTTTAAGTTCAGTGGCCGCTACCTAGTCGATAATTCACAATGAAAACATCATTTGTCGAAGAAATTATGATTGTAATAGCGTTTAAACGAGAAATAGAATTATTATGCTTGGTCGTACAAGTTTAGGGCTCCGCAAGTTTACGGTCGAAACGTTCTCTGTGAATTTACATCCGTTAGGCGAATCATTGTTCATTTTCTTGTCGACACAAGAATAAAACGGACTGTCGTTTAAAGCATCTTAATGTCTAAAATAGGAATACATTGTTGTATTCCGTTTCCTATTCTCTAACAGTTCTCTTGTAAAAAAAATACAGACACAAATTATTACTGTTGCAAGCAAAGTTGCAATTTTATTTTTTGTAACAATGACTAAAATTTTAAGGTGAAATACATTTTATAACAGTTAATTTTTTTTTTAAAATACAGATGAAAAACATTTTAGTTCACAGAAATTTTTACTCTATTTATTTTGTAGAGAGATTAAAATAATAAAAATTTTCTCGTGTATACGGAACTTGACAATATTTATAATTGATTGATAAATTCGATCAATCTACTATTCAAACCATCGTTCATTATGAGTGCAGTCCGATGCGCCGCTGGTCCATCAACTTATATAAACGCCTCATTACACGGCTAACACAAAAACGTTACCTAACCACTCCGGTTCGATGCCACCCGTTACACAATGTTACGAGTACGTGTGATGCCAGCAATTCGGGTGATTAATTTTTACCGGCCGACTAATATTAATTGGTGCATCAAGAACTATCATCGGCTCTCCCTGTATGACTACGCATAAAATTCTGTACCTTAAATATATTATATGTAAGCTCTTTTAGATAGAGAGACACTTCTAAAAGTATTTCTGACGCGTCAATAGCTCAATAAAAGAGTACATTCTGACAAACATAACGTCGAGATTTCGAATACTTTAATGGTGGAAACAATATTGAGTATTACAATATTAACGATTAAAGGAATTGACTTTTGAAACAACCGAGATACACATAAAAAACATACATTTACAAAAGATGTTTGTTTTATACAGCCTCTTTAAAGACATAAGACAATAGTATGCAAAAAAGTGGCTGATACGTGTTATAGTAGGCATATGTTATCACTATAGCTCGTGTCTTAATTGACATACTTATCAGGAACATCATACACCGACATTATTATTGAAGTGAGAGTTATGTGTGGAAAGTATATATGCGATTTAGTCTTCCGGCATTCGGATCACCCTTGCGGGCTCGATGTAAACAAGCATCTTCAGATTGAAAAAGACATCAGCTCTCACAACCATTACTTGATGTAAACGGAACTAGCCATGTCATGTGCATATGTTATAAGCAATGAATGTCAACAACAAAGAAATATACGAGTGTTTGCTCTCAAACAATCATCGTATCGTGGACTTGTGTATTCGGTGTCAGTGTGACGATGAGCCTTAGGTTTTAGGTTAACAAAACACTGCGCGTACAACTGGAACAGTTTCCACGAAGCGATGTGATTATTGCAAAAATTCTATATCCTATAACTACAAATAAAAATTGTCTTTAAGGGGGCTCTCATATCACAATGATAAAATGATTATTGCCGTTTTTATAGATATATAGGGAACCCTTCGTGCGCGAGTCCGACTCGCGCTTGACTCGTTTTTCATTCTACTTTCATCTTGTATTACAAATACACTCTGCACGCGAAGAACTCAAAAATTACTCAAAAGATTTTTATGTTTCACCAATTACCTGAGCGGCTTAATAAGTATATTGTTTGGTACACAAATTATTAAGGTTTAATCTTAATTAAAAATATGGCAATAATTATTTAAGAAAACCTAATAAACTGGTACGAAATCACGTCAACAAAAATGGCGCATTTGCTCTACCACCCGTGTGAAGCTGGGTCGAGTAAATAAATAAAAGAATCTTTATTGCACCTAATTATGTAATATAAAACTTTGCATCGTCTTCTAACCTAGAAATTACCTGTGCTGCATAAGATTATAAACCCAACGTTCTAATTACATAATATTAGTGTACAAATTAGACTTTAAAATATAAAATTATATTGAAATATTTAAAATAAATTATTGACCTCTACCATATAAATTTGCATCGAGATTACGTTAAATGTTTTTTGAATTTAAATTATATTATCCAATATAAAACCAAGAGGATGGGTGAGTCATCTATTAAATCTTTAAAACATAAACACTTTCGGAGTATTTGAAATTCCGATGTAAGTTGACCTCAGATTTATATGATAAAAAATCATACGAAATGGTTCAGCTTAGACTGGATTGTAATGGTTTGACACGACCAACGCATCTGTGTAAAGGGCCTTTATACACGACGATTTTTGATTGCGTCCCCAGCGCATTATCTGCGCGTTTCTAGCGATACAAAAGCGCGAGGGTCATGTACGAAGGCACAACGTAGTAACAACTACATTCGGTAATGCAGTGTTTACAAATAGTCGATTTCACTGTATAAATTATTGCAATTCTGTCTGTATTCTTCTGTAATGTTTAGTTAAATTATAGCAATTAAGTAGGTAATATTATTTCGTTTAATTACACAGCGGGTAAAACCGCGTGGAACAGCTATTTAAAATAAACATATGAACTAAGCTTTACTTCCGCCGAATACACTTTGAATCTTGGGACCAACTTCTCTGCCACAAAACGACTAATTAAACAAGAGATGAAAAAATTGCGGTCGCGTTAGTATGACAGTTTGCACAAGGAGACTGACTGACCGATAAGATTACTTTAGTGTTTTACGACTGTTTCGCAACGATTACACACGCCTCAAGTTATGACTGGTATAGTCTTTTATTATAAACATATAAACTTCCAGCTTATCGTTGCAATTAATCAACATACATGTAGACATAAAAATATGAAATAAAATCATGCTGGTCTGGTCTGGTACATAATAGGGCAGGCATTACGATATGAACTGCTCATCTCACCCTTTGGTTTATTTATTACATACAAAAATATGACATGCTTATATCAATTCTAATTTATGTGTCTTAACAGTGGTAGAGCCCGCAACAACATCTGTTGCACGAATGGGCCGGCTCGACCGGTGCAATACCACGACCTCACAGAAGACAAGCGAGAGGGAAGAGTGTTGGACGTGCAGGGTGTGAAATGAAAAAGGCAATATCCTCTTTCCTGTCTATCTCCTCCTCTGTCCATTAAAGGTAGGCAACGCATCTGCAACTAATTTCCTTATTGTGGATGCCTATTGTAATCACTTAACATCAGGGGAGCCATTTGCTCGTTTACCACATTCTTCAATAAAAAGTATTCAGCGCACAGCTGTAACTTATAAGTGTGACTATGTATTTCTACGTTTGTTAATAATTTGTAATCATGAAAATTTATAAACTCAACATTAAAAGTATTAAAAAAAAGATTATTATGTTACAGTGGACAGCACACATTGCAGATGTTTAATTAAATAAAACATTACAAATCAACAAACAGATCGGTCACAACGAACGTACTATCAACAGATAAATAAAAAATATATTTATATATAATATAGATTACACACAAACGTAGACAATAAAACCAATTGCACACAGATAAAATTAAAAACCATCGATACATATCTTGCACCTTTCTTTTCAGTCTACTTTCACTTCAGAATTTATTTATTTTTATTATTATAGAGAGTTCTGATAGTTCAAATTAAATTCATCCTTTATTACCTGCATGCAGCTTTTTTCTTTCTTTTTAGGTCTTGATATTATTGCTAAAGACACCTTTAACAAACTTTCTTTTAAATAACTTTCTTTGAAACAATTAACCTTAATTAATACTATACTTCAATCCAAACGAATCGCTGTACAGATATTTAACGCACCTGTTTTATCATGTATACGTTAACTTTTTAATTTTCATTGATCCTTCCCTCTTTTATTACCTTCTCCTCGCTCCTCAATTGACCATTATCTTTTGATTGTATTGATTGGTCTATGATTTTGATGATTTTATTTCTGCAAATAAGATTCTGCATCTCATATACAGGGTTATTAGTAATTCGACGTATTCCCGTTAGGTGATAGGGGCGACTATTTGCGATAATTTTAACCCCCATATGCAATACGCAAAAGTGAACCATTTCATCATGTTTTTTATCTTTTTTCAAAATAAGTCAGGAATGCAACATCAAAAATTTAAAGTATCAATTTAAATCTCATTTTTCTTCTGATTTATAAAAAAGACTAAACACTGATTGTTTAGCAATATTTAAGCAACAATTAGCGGTCCAAATTGAAAAATGCAAGAGGCGATTTATTGAGAAATTTTGCCATCAAAATGACTTAAAATAAAAAATAAAAAACGTGATGTAACTTGGCTTGCAGATTATTATAAAAACATAACTATTTTCTTAGCTCTCGAACAATGCATATCAACTAGTGACATATTTCAAATAAATTGACAAAAAAATATCACAAAGGAAGCGAGCAGAAATTCTTATTCAAACTAAACTTAAGGTCATTCTTTAAAATATCCATAGAATTAATTAAAAACAATACCCAATGTAGTATACCCAGTATATCTTGGTACTCGTACGAAAAAAAATCCGCATTTTTTTTAGGCACTTTCTCCACTAGTCGAGACGTCAATCAAGCCTAGAAAAAGGTCGCCGCTAATAAAAGCAGAACACGGAGTCTACAAAAACTGTACAACGTCTTCGCATCCAACATGGTTTTATATCGATTCATATCGCAGTTATGGAAACCTTAACACCAAATGCATAGTTGCCCTGCCCATAACAATCTTAGCTGTCTTATAATTTATTGACAGTTATATTTCCGTATAAACATAAAAGGGGACATCATTTCATGTACTTATACTAGCGTCCCGCTTCAGCTTCGGACGTCATCCCCTACTTTAGATCTTTAGGGAATAAACATAGAAAAAATCTTTTTCAGTGCTCACCTTGCTTAACAATAGAAATCTCTGTGAAAAATCTCTAGAGCACAGAAATTTGAGATTTTCATATACCTACATACATACATGTACATAGTCATAATGCCCGTGAATGGGTGCTGTAGGCAGAGGGCTAACAATATTTTAGTATAATCCCTTCTTGGGCTTCTCCTACCGATAGAGCTACTCTCTCTTATCACATAAATTTCCCTAATGTTCCTTTCATTTCCATTTCCATTCATTCCTTTAAACGTGTTAACCTTTTTTGAATTCCTGTTATAACTTTCAAGTTCACATTTACGGACATCTTTGAGTTCCTAGTACTTCTGCTTTCATAGCAAATTATGACTGATATTTAGTTTAAAAAAGTCGATTCCTTACTTCATATCATACACAGTTAATGGCTACGGAAGCGACATTGGGAAGGTCCTAATAAAGTATAATTCAGTCTATTAGCGATTATATAGAAAATACAGCCACGTCGACCGGGCGACGAGTATGACGTCATGTCTTAAAGCTCATTTATATAATGTAATAATTTATAACAACCGTATAAATTGTTACTTCTCTAAATATATAAACTCTATATGAAGACTGCAACGGCGCTGTAACTATGGTACCGCAATCGATCCGAGTGCAGTAATTGGCCAGAAGGCAACGGGCCTTCGTCGCGATCGATTTTGTATTCTATTCTTTGCTGCATTGTATTAACCTAGCTAGTACTATAACCTATCCTAAATGAAAATATTTTTTCCTTATTTATTTCTATAGATTTGACTAAGGAAGAGTGAAAATCACACTATCTTTTTAATAATTAGAGAATTAATTATGTAAGAAAACACCGGTTCCGTGTCTTGTAATCTTGTTAAATCTAATCTATGACACGTTTGATACAAGACGCAGTGTTTTTCCTTTTAATACTATTAATGTAAGGTTTTTTTTAAAGACTACATTACTACCATGATTTATATTTGCACAGATACACTATTTAAAGTCTTGTAATTTGTTTTAAAGAAAAACAAAACCGACTTAAAAAAAACTATATTCAAAAACAAAAAATGCACTTAAAAGTATAAAATAATTTTACGCAATTAAACTTAAGAATCAATTCTTAATCATATTTATTTTTAGCGCCGGTGTCCTCCTCCTTTTTGAAGTTGGTTAAAAATTATAATAAACTTTAACAGATGAGTAACGGGAGGAGCTGGCCAGTTTCCTCATTAAAATTGATATCCACTACCCATGAAAATACCCAAAAAGATTTGTTGGTGATCCCTTATTTATTAGGCAACCCGTTGCTCGTTTGTGCTATACAAAAAAATGAAATTCAAAATAATCGTCATCATCGGTACGGTGTCGTCACAGCTTGCTTCTAAGAAAAAAAAATCGACAATTAGAAGTTTACGTCACATATTTGCATTTATCATAAGGACGTTGCTTAGTCTAAAGATTTAGACATTATGTGGGCCCTACCTACAACGTTCAGCGCATGGTAGTTTTTAAATCCTTCTGCTCTATCGCTCGCATATAAATATAGTTGTTATGTTATGTTATAGTTGTATGTTGTACGAGTATAGAATATATATTGAATCATAGCTTGTAATTGAATCATCGGATATTATAACAACTTAACTTTTTGAAATGAAATCGGTTTTGCATTTTAACCATTTGCATTTAATGGCAAAGCAATAAATCGATTTAATGTCACTTTTATTTTTACTACTTCATATTTCTTTTTAGCGAGGAACCATAACAATAGAGATAGAGTATGCGATTAGTTTACCAGGATTTAAACATCTTTGCGCCTCAATACATTCTAATATTAATAGAAATATTTGTCAAGAAAATTGAGAAATAGTTGGCTCTTTAACCACTAGATATTTAAGACTTCTAGATTTAAGAAAATATATTTCACAAAATACTTTCATAGTATAGCATAATATAGAAAATGTAATGGAACATGAAATAGAAGCTTTAATTAGAAAGGAGCTCATCGCCATATATCACGTACCAGGACTGACGCAAGTAACGTCCCGAGTGCGCGGGATGACATCACAGGCGGGTTACAAATGTGCAAGGGCGGGGGCGAAGTAGAGGGAGAGGCGGTATCGATCGGCCGACCTTGAGGGACAAGGACGCACCCCTGCTCGAAAGCTCGCTACGAGCCTCGCCACGTTTATGTTGTCCTGGTACTTGGCGCGCAGTTGGGGAATAACTATGACGTCACTGTTTAACTTGTAAAACGTGTTTATTAAAAACATACGCATTCATTTAAGCAAAGGGCAAATGAAGTTGACCATCATTATAATAATCAATTGTATCAATAAGTGCCCACATCCTTTAAACACAAATGTGATAAACATAATAGCAATCATTACCTAGTTTTTACCAAGCCTATTAAGCCGTACGTAGTTATCCTCTGTAGATAATAACAAGAATCTATAGAAATGCATTATAGTAACCTCCTAGTAACCACTATAGTAACCTTTTATCTGAGATTTGAGCAACAAATCGCCAATCGGACATTCAAACGGATATGTTACTTATAATTTGAAGTTATTATACGCGGAATCATCTTATAAAAAAATCCAGTGTGGAAAATGAGAACTGATTGCATGCGAGGCCGCGGGCAACAGCTAGGCTTCTAATATTTACCAGTACTTGTAGTGATAACGCTCTTAAATTCTATTAACCAATTATATTAAGGCCTATTTATACTAATTTAAATATTTATTAAAATAATTATAACTAGTTTCTGATTACTCACTCATACATTAAATATACATTTAAAAAGCACTTTATACAAAAACCTGTTGAATTTTTTCACCCACGTAGTAAACTAACATCACACGACCTTCGACACATCCTGTATGTTACGTAAGAGGCCGAGGGTGATCGGGGTGGAGGAAACCAACTGTTGCTTTCAAATGTCTATTATCTATGGTCCGTTACACATTAACATTACTTTGAAGCATTGTTTATGTCCAAAAATTATGAATGAATATGAAAATCACTAAAACAATTACATAATCTGTTACTAATATTATTAAGGGGAAAGTTTGTTTGTAACGAGAAAATTCAGAAACGATTAAATTGATTTTAATCATTCTTCTACCATTAGAAAGCTATATTATCTAGAAGTAACATTGGCTATCTTTTTTTTTGCAATTACAAAATGACATGCAATATTGACTCCGGCAACGCAAGGTATAAGAAGCTATTAAAAAGCCTCTCCCTAGAAAGAGAAAGAAAGGGAAAAGACGACTGGAGGCGGCATAACGCTTTTTCCTTACATGCCGATTTCTGAGAGTGAACTCTACTGTAAACCGCGTAATAGAACTTCGTTCAAATATTTTTTTTTTCTGAAAGAAGTGCAAAGTCAACGACAACCGTATCGAAACTATTGCCTTTGCCTATTGGCGGGTATATACATATGGTTTTATTTATAGAATATAAACTTTGAATAGATCCAATAAATCATCGAAAAATGTTTCGACTTCTCTATACACCATCAAAGGTCACTAATGAATGGTCATAGTTGATTGACGTCCCAATGTGATAAAATTGTGCAATTAAATGTATGTTTGCGTTGGACTATTAGTTTTTATTTGTCTGTATGATCTAAAGGTATATAATTATTATGGCAGTAACTGATGTTTTCTCGATATAAGATTCTTGCTTTGCATGATGCTCTAAGTTTTTTAAAAGAAAACTCTTACAAAAAAAATCAAAATCTTCTAAAAACGGACAAAAAGTTCAAAAACTTATTTTTCATCTAAAAACCCCTTTTTCTAACAACATCGCTATAAATGTGTTAATAAAAGTCAAAGACCGAACCAACCACTCGTGACAAATGCGCCAATCCACTTGGTAATACTAAAAAGCTTTTGATGTTCTTACTCGCTGTTTGCTTGTAAACAACCTTCTGTAAGCCTAAAACGTACAGAATTGAGTGATTTATTTTAGATTTGTACACCTACTACAAATTTTCTGACGTTATAGGCATATGTAGCCAGCAGAACAAAAGCAGTTATGAATCAACGAATAAAGTATTTATTTATGAATACAAAATTTGAATATTATCGAATATAATTTATTTATTTACATGCTACTTTTATTATTATCACCCTAGGCCTAGCATTAGTCTACTCGATATTTAACTCTGTACATTTCGCTATTCTTGTAGTTTCAATATCCATCTCATGCGCGCATTCCATGGTTTGGAATGTGCCGTACAACAAAAGCAACAGCCAATCTCTTTTTTGTAGCAGGAGGTGGCATAGGCGTATTGTGATCACGCCCAGGTCCAAATCTTGGGATGACAGAAGTTACTCGTCGCTTTTCTGGGCTTTAAAAAACAGTGACTAAAGATCGCCCCGGGATGTTGGATGGATGAAATCCCAGGATGGAACACGAACAACGTGGTTCGTGTTCCATCCTGCCTAAAGATAAGGGTAGATACATGTTCCTATATGCGAGAGAGTCGTCCTGCACCTCTTTTATAGTTCGTCTTGGTATGTGTAGCATGAGCTGCATTGTTACGTTTTAGCCGGCGCAAGTTCAACAAAATCTGCTCTAGCCTTTGTCTATTAAAATATAAGGATAAAAGAAAATAACTTACAGCTTATAAGCTATTTAACAAAACTAAGTTAAGGAATATCCAAACGCGTGGCGCAGTGTGGGCGGAACGTGAATATGTAAATAGTGACCAACAAGCACGGACATTTGCAAGGAAATTATCATTTATCGCGATCTAACACGCAATAAAAAGCCAAATGTGATCGTTGTAAGGACTAAATTCGTATGTCTGGTACACAACGTTATTCAAATATTCAAGCAGGCTGTACCAGTAATAACATATTATTTGCTTAAACAAAGAATGAGAAACAAAACAAAAGTTTTGTAAACAATCGCAGCCTTCGGGCCATCACTAAGTATGTATTGTTTCTATAAAAAAAAATCTGCAACTCACGAGTTGTTGGATATTATTAGAATACTAAATTGTATATCTTCATCTATTTACTTTCTAAAATTTATTTACATTCCAAGAGAATTTCTTAACACACCGACGAGCATGTATGCGTAGATGTATGAATGTAGAAGAAGCGAGAGAGGTGCGCCAGGACCGCAAATGGAAATCCATGATCTCTACCTACCCCTCTGGGTTATAGCCGTGAGCGCATATTTATTTAAGAGGTATTGTTTTAGTAAATATCGAAATTCATAAAAAAAATACCAAGTTGGACTCATCATCATAGTCTTTCTTGTCGCAAATACAAAAAATCTATCCCTTAGATATTATTGTTCTTCGTATTTTTATCACGCATAATAATAATATCAAGATGGTTTTTTTGCATTGATGTCTGAGAAAAAGTACCAACAGTTTTAATCTACAGAAACGATCTACCACAATGGAGACATCGTGATCGCATCTGTTAAACTACATTCCATGTACAGACAAACGCGAATTCGCGAAACTAAGTTAACGCGAATTCAACAAAACGCAATTTAAAGACTTTACTTCGAAAATAAAAAATACTTTACATATTTTAATTTACGCTCATACCAATAACATATTTGTCATGGTATATACAGCTATGATGGCCTGGTAAGCTAAACATTAGCGCAGAAGTAAGCCAGTCAAGATTGGACATTTCTGTTCAGTTTAGAAAGAGGCAGCAGAGGGCATTACTTCTCAGATACATTATGTTGGTAATGCCACAAGTGAGAGATCCATAAAAACAAGAACTTTAAATTATTATTAAAGGAATAATAAAGATATGAGCGCATATGACAGAGCATACGCAAATATATTTTTTGTACTGACCCTTAAGTGTAACTTGAGTCGTTGGTCATGACCTCACCTGCAGAAAAGAAATTGGCAGAAGTATCAATAATTCGTAAAATAAAAAAACAGGACCCTAATGGGGTTATTAGGTCACAAACCTCATAAGCCATGTACCACTAGATATGATAGGTGTGAGGTCATTGCCATCTAATTTTTAAAGCCAAGGATAGTTTATTGTACCTATTGTATTGTAGGTTTTGTAATACAATTACAAAGCCATAGCGAGCCTAGTGTTATATAGTACAATGAAAAAAACTTAAGGTAATCTAGGATATTAGGAATAATACTTTCTCCGTAAGCGTACAGTGTGAAACCAAAACAAGATCTAAAACTATTTTCGTGTACAAAACGATATGGCGCTAGTTACTACATCTACCTGTTTACTTGAATGGATCTAATTCCAGGAAAGTGTTCGACAGGTAGGAACAGTACATACCAAAGCAGAGGTATCAAACTATGGTCGACTAAAGATATTATTCAAGCATAAAGTCAATAATTACATTCGTATGGATGTTAATTCTATTGATATATCACTAGTTTAAAACTGACAAATTTTTTGTATTATAATTTCATAAACATTATTAACGCGATCGTAATTGAATCAGTGTGTGTGGCCTTACAATCGAAAAGTTGAGGACTCCTGTCCGAAAACTAAAAAAAAAAAGTTAAAAAAGTCCCAGAAGTTTCGATTCTATTGTTGGCCGCACGGTTCGTTTTTTCTGTGTTCGGAAACTGCTCACCAGAGCGATTTTATTTATTAGCA
The DNA here is from genome assembly GCA_000931545.1 of Papilio glaucus. NCBI lineage: Eukaryota > Metazoa > Arthropoda > Insecta > Lepidoptera > Papilionidae > Papilio > Papilio glaucus. The sequence continues at coordinate 115,435 of JWHW01041343.1, forward strand.
TCTCGTAAAAAGGATTCCAATGTAAATAGATTTTACTGCCTCCGACAAAAAGACCGGTATGAATATTTTTTGTAACGATTTTTATGGAAATGTGGTGAAATAGGGTGTGGTACATCTGCAAATATGCGGTGTTATTACAAAGAAATTTATAGAAATTTGTTTGAATACAATCGACGACCCGTACAACTACGTATAAGTTATCCCTCCCATTTTCTATTGCATCTAGAAAACTTAGTTTCTTAACTATGTGTAATCCTAACTAACATTATAAATGCGAATGTGAGTTTGTTTGTTTGTTTTTAACTCTTTAACAACTCAACAGATCTTCATGAAATTTTTGCACACACATTGTCAGGGGTACAAAAAATAACATAGGCTTTTTATCCCGAAAACAAACAGCCCGAGATATAGGAAAATAAAACTTAATATAGGCCGCCATGCTTATGCACGACAATAACATCTTTTTGACATTTCGTCACATTAAAATGTCAACCAATAACAATTTTTTTGACTTGACATTTACCTATAATTCCTAGTACGTGAAATCAAATATCAAAAGCTTCCAGCAAAATTAATACTTACCCAGAAAAAGACACCGTTTTCAAACATCTGATCCCCAACACCGCACGGATAAATTTAAAAAATTAATAGAAGTAAATTCCGGCAATGTCACGTTTTAAAATATTTTTTATATGCAGGGCCATACATATGATTCATAACGAGTATATTAATATGGGCCATATAGATAAAAGCCTTGAATATAAATTACTGTTTTGTCTATACAGAATTTATAAAAAAAAATCTCAATATACATGAGCTCTAGACCTCGCGATTATTCCAAATACAAGTTCCAATGTTTGTATACCGGTTAGCGATTTGATAACAGTTAAATTTGATACGATTTGCATATTTTTGTAAGATCGAATGTATTGGTTTCCGTGGTGAGGAGATATAGTCTTGTGGTTTTTTTTGAAATAAAAATAGAACTGGATAAATCTACTAGTGTAGTAACAAATAAATTGTTACATTGTTCAAATGATTTATAGCCTATCTCATAAAATTTATGGTGTTCATTTAAAAGACGTGGTCACTATCAGTGTTTGCGATTTTATTTTAATCAAACTTTTCTTATATAAAATCATAAATAATATTATATATCTAATGTTCTACCTTTTCCAATGTATATAATAATAAGAGTTATGAATTCGTTGTAAGACTTTTTGTTAGAAAGCGGACGGAAGTAGATTTATTAAGGATTCAAAAAACATACATACAGGCATAAATACCCTCTATTGGTTAATTCAACATTCAAAATAGTTCATAAAGTTAATATAAACTTATATTTCGAAAATAACGGACGCAATTATTGAAAAATACCCATATTGTACACATAATATCAGTCCATAAACAGTTAACCAAGTTATATCACTAATAAATTGCCGTGAATATCATTAAAAGTTTATGGCATATGCGTGATACATTTTACTTTCGAGGTCACTCGGTGTTGTATGGTCCAAATGCAGATGGAGGTAAATGCAATTAACAATTTACGACTTTCTTAAAATAATACTTAGGTACTTAATAAGTAAACACTCCAACTTTTAATTTCCACACAACTTTCATTTTTCAAAACAAAATAAATGACATAAAAAATATCACCACTATATTTGATAATATATATGTGTAATGAAATAAAAACGATACTGGGTCTGACTGAGAGATAGGAAAGATATATTTGACAATCTTTTGTACAAAATTTCATGATGATTGGTTCAGTTATTAGAGAGTTAAAGCGCAACAAACTCACATTTATATTATTATAGTTAATATTAATTTCGACACATAATAATAAAAAGAAAGACAAACTTGATGCAGTGTACAATTATTATTATTAAATAAAAATAAAATTGGAACGCCACTATCGAAAAATAAAATAACAAGCAAAAGGGGCCGTGGTGACCTCTATCGCGATCGTATTGACGGCAATAATCAACTGGTTATGATGTGACGTCAGAGATAATGAAGTAACTGATTCATTAATATGATAAGAGAATTGTGAAACGCCAAAAATGGAAAAAATCATCTTTATCAGGCTGGACTTTCAGCTCTTTCAGTGGTTCTAAACTAAAGTAAATTCGTCTCAAATTGAACATTGTTGTATTCGCTAGCAAATTTAATTTAACTTCAATTTTCTGGTTTATTTTGAATTGAACTTATTGACGTACTAAGGGCATACATTTTTATACCTAATGAGGATTAATTCCGCTCAGCGAAATAAGCCAAAAGAAACTGAAAATGTTAAAAGCTTAAAAGTTATAAATAAAATAATATTAAAAGTTGACGAATGTTATAAGATAATTTATTTCAATTACAACAAAACGTATAGACTAAAAGTTTTAAAAAAGGATTAAATTCCTGTTCGAATAAACTTTTATTTTAAATGTAAACCGTTAAATAATCTCTACAGAGTACATTCCAAAGTGAATAATCGAATGAAAACCAATATAATTGGCCTTCTATAATTGTATCTTTCGAAATTCCAACCGATGAGAGTTTATTTTAAAAAAAAGTTGGACAATGAGGTCGTCTTCCGGGAGCGAGCCGAGTTTCCCACGCACCAGTCTGCAGGAGAAACCTCCGATACTCGGCTGACAGAACAATAACCGCCCGCATGAATATCCACAAAGTTACTACCAGAAAAACTAACAACGCGATCCATACGAAACGACAAAACTTTGAAAAGCGTTACTTTGTTGGAGAAGTAACTAGCGGGAAATAAATCATTAATATTTCCGTAATTTTAATTTCAGACGTATTGTTAGTTGTAATTTAGTTAAGAGTGAATTAGACATGAATTTATAAAAAGAAAGAACAATTGACAACACTATTTTACGGTATTGTAGCTGGCAGCTGGCAATACGGAGCAGTCTGATTAATTAAAAAAAAAGGATAGGAAGAAGCGAAGATTTTGGCGGGCTTTGTAGAAGAAAGGAAAATTAAGCGTTATCGTTGTTAAAAATCAGTACAATAGTAAAACTTAGTTTACTATAAAGTTAATTTTGATTTAAAATATTGTTTTTTAAGAATAACTTAAATATCGATAATACAATAAATCAAATTTATTTAAAGTACATGTAACTTCGAAAAAAGCGTACGGATGTCTAATGATTGTAGCCTAATAAAATCAGCTTTATTGTATTGTTCTCGCGATGTGCGCATTGAGTGGGAAAGTAATAAAGATAATAAAAATTTTCTTTAACAAACCAAACACGTCTCGACTTGACCCCGACTGCTACTTGCAACTGAAAGCGGGTTGCGATACCTTTCTTTATTTCATTCGTTGCACAAGAAAACATATTTGCACACTCACTCTTATCGCATTGTTGAATTTAGATAAAAAAAATGAAACAGCCTCTGTCCGAACGTATATGTTATCTCTTTAAAACGTCAAGAAAGTAAGATTATGTCAACGATTTTGGTTTACTAGTAAATTGTAAACGAAAATATGAAAATGTTTTAAGACATAAATAAAGCACACAATTAATATTCAACTGGTCAATATTTCTCTTTGATTCATTAGAGATTAATCCGGGACCATCGCGTTAAACAATAGCAATCCGCTAATTCTTCCTGGAAAATAAATAAGCAACGTTCTACTATAAGCCCTAGCTAAGCTCTTTGGATGGATTGGACTAAACACTTCCGATTTGTAAAATCTGCGACCGAAATTGAACTTCCTGGAACTAATTTAATAATGTCGTCTACTTGGAAATATATTTACTAATATTCTATTCTAAAAACGCATATTTTATTAGAAAATCAAAATTTTTAGATCGTTATAAAAACGTCTTTATAAACTTACGTACTTGCATTAAGTTCGTGGCTAGATAATTTGCGGTTCATGATAGCGCCTCGCTACACCGATTCCTAAATTTATCACCAATTGACGCTCGGGGGTCTACAGCGGCTTCATATGAATTGACAGGTACTAAATTCTCAGAAAATAGGCCAACTGACAATAAATATGCCGCACATGTGTTCTTAAATAGTTGCAACGACACTACCGTGCTAGCACAGGGGAACAGATTTCAAGAGAAACAGCGTCCTATCAGATTTCAAGCCGGACTACTAAATAAAAATAAATAATATGATGACTATATTTACTAATAAATGCATGGAGGAATTATAACTAATTTACTTTACGCCGACAAGACATCACATACGCATAGATATAACATATGTGAAGGTTACACTGTGGAACTCACATATTTTAGTTTACACCATTTCAAGTTATGTAAATGTCATAACATAGTTCTACTGAATCTTGGTTTTATATATACCACACGGAACATATAGGCTAGGATTCAGCAGAACTGTGCCACACGCCACTCACAATACATAGAAATTGTCGCTGGACACTCCTAGTTGCTGAGACAGTTTCACAATATGATACAGCTTCTAAGAATTGCGCACGTTACTAAGTTGAGATTTCGCGAGAACTCAAAATGGGATCTACATTTAACTAAATACTCTGAATTTATGTAAATTTAAAACACAACTAGATGATGTATACAAAATCGGAAATTGTTATTTTTGTTACTTAGAGATAATCTTTCTAAAAAAATGTTTAAGTATAGGAAAATGTCATACACGTGTTATTCTGATTTATTTATGAGCACGGTAAAACAATATTTTCGTATGTATTTCAAAGTTTATCGTAATTTCATTTTATGTTGAAGATGCAATTTCTTATGAAATGTTTATTCATTTAATATTATTCCTTTTTATATCATTAATTTACTCGACGAGCAAGACATTCAACAGATGTTGAAACGTGTGCTCAAAACAAACTTCTTGTTCGGCATCGCCCAATGAAGTTAATAACATGATAAATATACTTTATGTTATTTGTACATGCATGTTGTTTCTGGATAATGAAACTTTCTTAAGATAAAAGAATTATTACAAGGGATTATCTTTGTATTAGTAAATAATTAAAAAAACTATTGATCAATACATTAACGGCCGTTTTCAATAACTCAAGTTAGCCATTGACCGACGGTCTCACAGGGATATATTTTTTTAATCTGTGGAAGACGTAATGCCAATGTAGGTTGAGGGCACAAGACACAAGGTCGCCGCGACTTGTGGCTGCACTTAACGCTGCAGCCCAACCGTGCTATAATCGCCTTTATAACTTCTTTCAACTCTGATATGTGACATTTCAAATACTTCAAAGCAGGTTCAGGTTCAACTTCAGACCATTGAATTTCCATTATTTAATATCTTTTGCAATAAAATTACATATAAATATTATGTCAGACGAAGATATAGCAACAGACCCTTCCCTTATCACATTTGGGACATAATAAACTCATTGAAATTACGCATATAATTCGTAAAAACCACTGGCAACAATAAAAAGGGTACAGTTATAAATCCAATCCAGTATAACTCTTCGTGCTCGGGTTACTTCCAATATTGCATATTAATAATAAATACATGGGATAACGTAACGTTTATTCCTAATGAAATATTAAAATTGGTTGAGTTATTTCAGAGTTTGCCCTTTACAATCTAATCTTTCCTCTTAACACTGTAAGTACAAATATAGTATAGATAAAATGATAACGCCTCGCTAGAGGTGCTAAGCGAGACGAAAGAAAGCAAAATAATTCCATTTTAACATTCATATTCAAGCCCATTTAATTTCCATGCAATCAGATATCATGCATAATCAGTACACTTAAGTTGTGAAGTCATCCTTGTTAAATTACATAATCAGTTTCTTAGATTAACGTCTAACGAGGACACTTACGTACATTTATAGTAAATAATAACGGTTGTGATTTCAATAATGTATACTTATAGTAGTATAGCGTATCCTAATTGACATTACAAAGGCAAGTGAGTTTGTTTGTTAGCTTTCATGCAACACTACTGAACCGATCACCAAGAAATTGCACGCATATTGTCAGGGATATAGAAAAGGACATAGGTTACCTTTTATCGCGAAAAATAAACATTCCGAGGCATAAGAACATAAAATAAGTTGTAATGGTGAAGTAACAAGACGTTTTATTTGATATTTTGTTAAATGGCAAGACATACATCACCATGGCAACCGATAACAACTTTTTGACATTCACCTATAATTATAAGTTATTATAAGCAAAATGAATTTTCAAAAAATTCCAGCGATAAGAGATAAGAAACTAATGCATGCTAATAAATAAACAAGACGGTCGCTTAGCAGCTAGACATCCGTCGTAAGGTTTGATGGTTGGGGTTTTACGATTTCTTACTTACGATAGCTCAACGTCTACCAATGAATTCAATGGCTTGAGTACAACGTTTGCAATATCTGTCATGTTAACCCACCTGGCATCGCCGTTTGAATGTTAAATACGAAAAAACATTTTATTTTAACTAAGACGTATATTTCAGGTCGTACAAGTGTATAAATCTTATTTGCAACTTTGTAGTTAGTATCTTGCTTGTGAAATTTATGTTAAAACTAAACTATGAATAGACGCTTATAATAATTATTGCTAAATTATTTCTATATATAAAAGTACGAGCTCAACTGTAACCTTTTTCCAAAAAATTAAATGATTAAAATAATTAACGGTTATGCGTATGATGGTACATTATCAAGTTTATTATTAATAATAATAATAATATTTATTTCAGATGAATACGATAATATTTATTAATAAGAACAAAATTTGTACAAATCACTTAGGTTCCATTATCATTACTCCTTGGACGAGCACTGCTGGACAAAGAATCGCAAAAAATATTCCTAGTCGCCCTCATCCAGTGCGCAACCGCAACCGTGACCGCCAATCTGATGTCAGTGTGTTTTGTCAAATGCCTACCTAATTTGATAAAGTGTAAATATCGAAAAACGTATAAAAACATTACGTACTGCAACATACCTCCCGGTAGTTCTCAAAAACTTTAATTATAAAGCAACCTTAATCGCCATTTATGTTAAACAATAAAGCAAGTTTTTAAGTGTGTCACAATAGCCGTTTTGTCCGTAAACATATTTTTATAGTAAAAGGACAATTTGGCAAACTTATTTGGCAAGTTTGGCAACAATTTAAACTTTGAACTCCTAATTTGAAAACTGTGAAGGCAAAATGTGTTTGTGTAATATGGATATTTTGTGTACATTCGCAACTTATACGTTATCTGTAGAATGCATCACATTGTGCTATTTAAAGTTTCACGACAATAAATATATCACAAAAATTTAAATTACAAGCCAAGCCAAATTTAAGAGATGGAAGATTTTGAATCTGTTTTTCAAGCTGATATCAGCGTGGGAACTTTTTTTCATAATATAAAATATTAATAGATATCGAAATAATTCATTAATATTTCTTTGAACTATTCGAACTAAGCTTAAAATCTTGTGCTAGGAAATGGTTCACGACAATGGCGGATTCGAACCTACGACGTCATTATCAGCAGTCCGTACCCCTAACTATTAGACTATTGACACTAACGTTTGTTACTGGTGAAATCAAGTTTATATAGACACATTCGTTGACATCATTATAATTTAAATGTCAAATGAACCACACGCCATGGTCATTATGTTAATACAAGATTATAAAAAAAGCAATCGATGCAAATACTTCATGCCTATTAATATTCGACGATAAACGTAACGGACAGAGAAAGAATCATTTTTCATTTATATAAAATGTTTATAAAATACTAATTTACTTGTGTAGTAGAAGCGTAAGTCACTAACAATCTTATCCAGAGTGATTATTCGTTCGGAAAAATATAGAGAAGCTTAACGGAAGGTTTGTAACTGGCAATTAATGACGTACCTGTTAACTTTGTTGACAAATATGCTATAAGCGACGTTATTGTGTTACACTATTGTTATTATTTTTTTAGAAGATACAGCTATCTTCAAGGAAATCAAATTATACACAGATAATAAAGAAATTATGAAGGCAAGATTCAGCGAAACTAGTTTAAAAACTTGGAACAAGAATTTATTTACTCATTTGAATTTAGTTTATTACGTTATTTATGTTTAGTTTGTTATGTTTTTATCATCTTACCTCCTGGATGCGTGAGCGTGTTTGGATGCACGAAGCCATCTTTATGTAGCAACAAATGCCTTGGCTCCGTTGCCTGGTAACAGGTCGAGCCGTCAGCGAGACATTTCTGGAAGCACTTGGCGGCCTGATAGAACAAGGCCCAAGCGTATTCCTCGCCGATGGTCGAGTTGAACGCCTGCAGAATCTGCTGAAGATTTAAGCAATCGTAAGCGTCCAGCGAGACCTCGGCCCCGGGCGCACCGGCACCTTCCTTGCGCATCATCGCGCTATCCAGCAGCAATCGGTGGCATTCTAATGTTTACACACTGCAATATGCACGATACGGGTTAATTTTTTCACCATGAATTTGTTCTATTTCACGCGGCACTGTAAATTTATGATACGGATTATTGAAATTTGCGTTTACATCAATACACTACGTGCTGAACTGTCATCGCGTCCACCGAAACGTCACTGTCAAATTGTTAGCGTTTAATAAGTGGGTGGTGTAAAAATTGTTTCGGATTGTTTTGCGTGGTTGAGATCGCGAGAGCGCGTGCGCGGCCGCTCACTCGACCGACAGTTACAGCGTATATTCACGACGACGGCTCGTGCCGGACTGACGGCGAGCACGGGCGCGCTTCGCCGCAAACTCCCGGCTCCGGATCCAATCTAAGATGCTCTCCGTCCCTACCCCGGACCCGGACCGCATTACTTCCTTCATCATTACGGCACCACTACACTGAACCACTGCATTGCCGATAATAGCAATAGAATGAAAAAAGATACAATAACTTTTACACTATCACTTTAACAAGTTTCCAAACTTTATTGTCAAACGCAAAAAAGCCTAGTATATCCTTACACTTGAAATTCGTAAATGAAAAATGGCAATCGCGTTTCAAGGCTGATAAGGCTAATTATTGATATCGAACTTTATCTTATCGAATCGATTGAAACCCGCTCCTTGATAGGCGGACAGTAGCGCAGGAGTGAAATAAAACAACTCTTTTATTCGTTTTTTTAATGATTATAAATTTAAATGTTAACAATATTACAAAATTCATCATTATACGCAGTGCTTCATTATGTAATTTAAATAACACATATATATGTACGTCAAAAATTTCTACTATGCCATATAAATGATTCTCAATGTTACTGATAAAATTTCCTTTAATACTGGTCATACATTTACAAAGCAAACAATTTCATAACTATAATGTATGCAGTGGTACAAGATGTAATCACATAAGACAATCAGTTCATTCAAATCTAGTCTTTATTTAACAAAATACATAACACTAGCCTAGCTATTAATATCATTAATCTATAAATACACGTATTACATAATGTATAAACGACGTTAAGAGACATGACATATGATTATATGTTGCAATTATATCTAAAGTAATCACGGGAATGTTAAATCAAAACAATTTATATATTATCATATACAGTAGCCGATACCGAAGAGCGTATATGTATGGATGTAGAAGAAATGACCGTACCAAATGGAAGCCCTCAGCCTACCCTTACACACGCTTAATTATTTTATTTCTTTATTGTACAGTATTAGGCTGACCTTTTACTGTGGCGGTGAGGGGTATCCGAATCCGAATCCGCGATGATTTTAATTATTTACTCCTAGATCAAGGTTAATTATCTTCCTTCGAACATTGCAAATTTTATTTCTTTAAGATTCTTAACTTATAAAGACGCGACATCAAAATATTTTATTTTTAAGAACTTCTTTGTTGAATAATTTAACAATATTCATAATTCACGATGACATTTTTGACAAACGTATTGATTGCATTGTCGATAGCAAACATTTCAAAATTAATAAGAGGGAGCGAGACAACCATCATTTCATTTTCTTCTTTTATTTAGGTATATTCATACAGGTTTTTGGTAAAGTGCAAGGTATATTTTGAT
>JWHW01041343.1:126668-139892 GCA_000931545.1 Papilio glaucus
GAAATATTTTATTTTTAAGAACTTTTTTGTTGAATAATTTAACAATATTCATAATTCACGATGACATTTTTGACAAACGTATTGATTGCATTGTCGATAGCAAACATTTCAAAATAAATAAGAGGGAGCGAGACAACCATCATTTCATTTTCTTCTTTCATTTAGGTAGATGTGTTCATACAGGTTTTTTGGTAAAGTGCAAGGTATATTTTGATAATATATTCAAGGTTAAAGTCGAGTATAGGTAGTAGATAATCGAGATTATAATGAAGTAATAACAAATGATATAACCTCGTGAAATCTGGAGTCTATTGGATGAGGGTTTAAAGGGTGAGTATTTCTAAGTTATAATTTGATTTTTTAATTGTCATACATGTAACAATTGATTTGATTTGTCAGTTGTATAAGTGACAGTCCTTGGAATACTAACAACGCACTAACCTTAAGGTCACACAAGTTTATGATCAATGATTATTAATCTGTAGTATTATTAATAATCCAATAATATCGAAGTCTATATTTAATTATTGATAATTTCTGCTCGTGTTTATGCCGATTATATTATAAGTGCAATATAGTATTGGCAAACCCAAAGACTTTAACGTTGTCAGCGTTAAACCGATATGTTTGGTCAATAACACCGGTCAAAAGATGAGGACTGTTAGCAACATCATGGAAACATCCTTTTATAACGCTGACAACACCGTTTTACGGTATTGTAGCTGGCAGCTGGCAATAAGGAGCAGTCTGATTAATTTAAAAAAAAAGGATAGGAAGAAGGATTTTTGGTGGGCTTTGGAGAAGAAAAAAAATAAGCGATGTCATTGCTAAAAATTAGTACAATAGTAAAACTTAGTTTACTATAAAGTTAATTTTGATTTAAATATTGTTTCTTTTTTAAGAATAACTTAAATATCGATAATAGGACACAGAATCGAAAACGATCATTTTCGAGTTATCCAGGTCGGACGCGTAACTTAACAATTGTGTATCTGAAAGATCTCATTCTTTAAAATGTCATATTTGAAAATATCTTTATAAGATAATCATTTCGTTTTAATTTTATAATATCGGATACGTTGTTTCCGATTTTATAAAAGGAAATCAGAACTACGAAAAGGAAATCATAATGCAGTTTGTTGTAGTATTATTTTGTTGTCAGACACTGACGTTTCGTCACGACCTAAGCAAATATAAAGAGGAAATATTTGTTCGTTTCTAATGGTACTAAGATAATGAACCTATTCAATTATTTTGCAAAAAAATATTTTATATTGATATAAAATCCGTGCGCTGCCGGGGACGAATAGAAAGTAAGTTATAGATGACATTTAAACTAAAACAATTTGAATCACAGGTCGAGTTCTAAAGTCCAGTAAACGATCATAGACAATAGATCAGAAAGATAGAAACACAAATTTTTAAATTAAACTGAATGCAAATAAATGTAAGAATTGACTTCTTTATATAACTTAAATCTCTTTAATCTGGAATAAAATAATAAAAAAACTGACTAATTGGTATTGAAATTTAGCACAGAGGTGTCTGTTAATACTTAGGCGAGTGCTAAGGAAGGATTTTTCTAAATTCATACCCTAGAGGCCCAAAATAGGGTATCAAAGTTTGTATGATCAAAGTTGAACTCAAATCTGTATGATTAATCATATCACATAGGTTCAGCTTAGGCTGGACAATCGTCGGGTATATTAAATTACACGCCGGGTGAAACTGCGGGACTCAGCTTGTTAATTATAAGAAATAAACAAAACGTGTATCTCATCACACTAAGGACATTCTCATTAGTGAAATACAAACCTGTCAGGTCTGTTTCTTGTTCTTATTTATTTGTATTATTCTATAAATACACAGCTGCCTAAATTACATCATAAATTAAGAGAAACGCACATTTTTAAATATTACAGGGTATTCATCGTCATATTAGAACGATGATTGAAAAATTAGATGACGTCAATGCCGCTTAATTTATTATTTAGTTATGTCTTACCTGATATTACACAACATTCACACTACCGAAAACATTGATATACAATATGTTATCTCTCTCTGAAAAAACTGAGTTATTTTTTTCGGCAGTGTGAACTCGCGGTTAAATATAGATGTATTAATGCGTGAACAGGTGTGACGAAACTGTTATTAAAACAAATAGAACTGCAACTTGCTGTTTAACTATCCCTGTGGACCACAAGCGTAACACTTATTTTTTAGGTCAGTAATAATAGTATTAATTTATTCGAGAACTTTTTGGAGCTAACCTGTTAATATGGAATGTATGTGGACAGATTTAGCAAATATTACTTATTTATTCGTTATAATTTAATTATCTTAACAACAATACTGAAAAAACAACCTTACCTTACCTAAATCATACTGCAGTCTCTCGGCAGTCAAAATCAAACGATTAATAAGAAAATGATAACATAATATCAGGGTTGACTTATGTTATTGTAGACAAGTGCAGAGTTTATAATATATCTTTATAAACATAGTGATGTCAAATGCATATCAAATATAAATACCTTATACAAATTACATGTTCGTTAATACATACATACATTATTTTTGTTAATCACAACGCCGCATGAATGTAATTTTCTTGTTACCGCTTTTTACTTAACTCTTTATATTATTTTACTGTTTACCATTTTAAAATTTTCTTGATGAAAACATAATTTTTTTGTGATTATCATAAGTCAAATAATTTACTTATTTGTGATACAATACTCGGCAATTTAAACGGAAAATGTTTGTTATTGCTTTGTACATTATTCAAACATTCAAAATTGACTTTGATACGTTTTGTATCTGAGGAGGCGAAGCTCCAAGTGCGCTTAGTCTGGATAGACTTGAGCATAACTTACTTAAAGTACTCCTGCTACCTATAGAGCCTTAAGCATTATCTCCAAATCTTTTTTTTTTTTATTTATTCGTTGTGTGATTGTAACACAAAAAATATGCCCAACAAAAAATAAATAATACATCGAATAAGTGGAATAATATTTTGGCAGAACATTATATATTAAAACACTATCACACTTGTATGACCATATAAACACTATCACTTCTTCTTGAGGCTCCAGAGGGGGTCCAGGAAGTTGAGAGGGTCCTTCATATCGCCGCTCTTGAGGCCGGGGGATTGGCGCATCTCTTCGAAGGATTCGCGTGAGAACTTCTGCGCGCGGGTAGCGGCAGCGTCGCTAGCGGTAGGGGTAGTGTTCGCGTTAGCTGTGGATGTTGCAGCGGTGGTGGGCCCTCGCGGTAGCATGCCAGCGCCACTCTGCATTGATATCGCTTCCCCGTTGAACATTGTCGTACCTGGTAAATATGTAATTTTAATACATTTTTTGCAACTGTTCGGCAGTAGGATTATATTGTACCTAGGGAGTGTTCTTAAACTATAACCGGAACCACGCAGTCATAATTTCCACCGATATAATTAAATCGAGCTATTGTCAGATCACTTACTCAAAGATTAGGTTTAATTAAGCATTCCAGGTGCAGTCAAAACTATGCGAAATATCTCACGGATTTGAGCTACATTTGATAGAAGTAATCTGTAAGTGATCTTGTATTATTCTCGATTCAAACAAATATAATTTAAACGCGGTAAAACTACAAAAAAACACCTTCAATTCGCGAAAAACCTGAATAACTCGGGAATCACTTATAGGATAGAGGTAACATTTGAATGGGACCGTTCAGCAAAACAAAAAATATGTGTTTTTATAGTAGGAGGCAAACAACCAAGCGGTTCACCTGACATTGACCGCTATCTATAGGCATCTGCAATTAGCTATGAGTTATAGATGCGTTGCCGACCTTTTACCTTTTTAAAATCGAGTCATAAATGTCAAAGTTCTAAGGTATCGAGCGAATTGAGAACCTCCTTTTTTAAGTCAGCTAATAAACGCTTAATCGATGACTAGATGGATGTAATGCAATCAAAAAAATTGTTGTGTCTCTGAATAGAACGAAAAAACATAACCTTTCTGTCTTTAAATAATTATTTTTATATGCATTTCATATTTATACGTTAATGTTATTTTGCCTTATAATTTCTTGCTTGCAATATTATTTTGTGTTCTTATAATTCCCCGCTTATTGTATTTTGAAAACAAGTTAGGACACACGATGTATACAATCAGTGCTACAACAAACTGAAACTCAAAAAACAAACAATAAAACGTAAACTATTCGAGTCACGAAATCCGCCGTCAATTTTCGAGCAAACATCTACTCGTTGTTTTTAAAAACATCAATAACAAAACGTTAATATAGTGATTAGTTCATTTAATCGAAGTACTAAAGTAATTAGTTATTCAAACATGTGTTGATTAACTTGTTTTCGTTTTAAATAAACAATAACATTTACTTAGTACTGGCGCCCAAATACTGCATATATACGCATAATACAAAGACTTTTTACTAATGATTTTTTAATCCTCTTGAGCAGATATAGAAATTCTTATAAAACTTATTAAAGCCCAAATATGACAATGAACTTTTTAGCATAGACCAGGAACTAAATGGTTTTTAGATATTCTATAAACTTTTATACTAATATAATTACAGGAAAAGAATTGTTTGCGTAGTAGATAAACTTCAAAACTATTTAACGGATTAAAAAAAAATTTACTGTCAGTAGCAAAGGCAAAATTTATTTTAAGTTGTCATTTCCCGACCGGAAAAACTTAATATTGTACGATAACAATAAAAAATATTGCATTAGCTTAGAGCGAAAAATACTTTTTACTAGATTATAATACATATTATTAAGTAGTAAAAAATGCCCGAGAAAAGTGCGCGTCCGGCAGGCGGTAAAAAACCGTACCAATATAAAAACCTTAAAAATAATACAGTATGGATTACTGTGCCCACCAGCGCACACACCGACCTTACCGACACATAAAGTGGGAAAAGGGCTGGGAGAAATTAATTAATAAAGAAAGAAAGTAATATAGAAGCCTTATTTTGTTAATTTTAAAGTTTTAATAACACAATTGTAAAGTGGACTAGGCGCACTATACTTTTTTATGGCAGAAGATGGCAAACGAGCAAGCGGTTCACCTAATGTTCAGTAACCGCTACCCATTAGCATCTGCAACTGCAAGCTAATGAGTGGCAAACGCGTTGCCTACCTTTAATGGACAAAAGAGAAACACACAGGGAAAAGGATGTTGCATTTTCCTATTCATCCTCTTCTCATCCGATACTCTTCCCCTCGGCTCTCTTTCCCTTCTGAGCCTCCGGCACCTCACTTATCAGACAAAACGCAGAAGCATACATCTACTTGACACCTGTCTTCCGTGAGGTCGTGGTATTTCACCGGTTGAGCCGGGTCATTCGTGCAACGGATATTCCGGGCTCTACCACTGTTAAAATTTAAAAATTTAGAGCGTATGTATATTTATTATTGGTACGTAATGGACAATCGACAACAGTGGTAGAGCCCGCAACAACAACATCTGTCGCACGAATGGGCCGGCTCGACCGGTGAAATACCACGACCTCACAGAAAACAGGCATGAAGTAGAAGTATTCTGCATTTCGTCTGATGAGTGAGGTACCGGAGGCCTAATTTCAGTCCTCTTCCCCTTCCCACCCTTTCCTCATAAGGATAGGATGGGAACGGGAAGAGGATTGGACGGGGAGGGGTTAATGGGGGAAAAGGAAATATCCTTATTCCTACCCCTAGGGTACGCCCTCCACTGTCCATTTAAGGTAGGCGACGCATCTGCAACACATGTGCTTGTTGCGGATGTCTATGGGTAGCGTTCACTTAACATCAGGTGATCCGCTTGCTCGTTTGCCACCTAATTCCATAAAAAAAGACTAATAATTTCTCACCGGAGCAAAGCACGCCTTGCGCGTAGAAGAGAACAGTTCTGTAGGCGTCCGCCAAGAATTTGGTGTCCTCCAGCACGTTGGTGCGGTGCTTATAGAGATTTATGCACGCCGACTCCAGCATATCTAATGTAGGATAGAGAACAGATATATGAAATCACGACAATCCTTCAACATGTGTATCTTGATAGTTACTTGATAGTTTAAATGGTACCCTATCTTAATATTTGAGCAGTTTGAAAAGGCTGTTGTTTCATCACACCGAAATAATACCGTAATTTGATGAAAAGGAGCCCAGATAGAAGTAGTTTTAATGTGCACTAACATCAGACTCTAGAGGGACGTCAGGGGTGTCACTCACCGCATAGTCTCACGTCCCCAGCTCGCACTTGACACATAGCGACTAGCAGCAACGCCAACAGAGCGCTGCGGCCCGCGCCTGCAGCACACTGCACGCACGCGCCACGCAGCTGGTTGCTCAGCCGGCCAGTGAACGTGCCCGCCAACACGCGATCGCACAGCAAAACTAACGGACTGCACACGATTCTGAACAACATGGAAAAATAAGTAAATTCAAACAAAGGTACGAACTAAAATAGAACCATTGACAAGGGCTGGCTGAGTCTGAGTCGACACGGGGGCGTATGGTCACCTCTCAGGATACAAGCAGAATATAATTTTGAGTTTCATCGAATGTGTTTTATTACAGACTCCATGTCTCTCTTCTACAAAATATACTGATAACGCATCTTACATGATATAAGATAGTTTTTTGTCGCCAAAGTTTATTAGCGATCAAATCTCTGAAACGTACTTGGATTGTCAGAGTTAGACACTTTTTTTACGAAAGAAAGTTCACAGGTCGAGTCGGCCGATTCCCACATTACATGTTGTAACAGAAACTTAAAATAACATTTGTCTTCATTAGTAACCGCCACGAAGATTTCAACAATCTAGCCTAGCGTAGTATATAATTACACTTACTTAGCTGGAAAAACATTAATCTGGTAGTGAGTGACGTTGAGTACTGTTTTCCCGTTCGTCACGGTGAGCTTCCTCTCTGTCCAATGTACGGTGCAAGTTACATCCTCTAAGCTTACTTTTACACCGCGAAGTTCTAGAGATTGGCCCTTTGCTGTGGGCCAGTAGGAAATCCCTTGCATCTGAATCAAAAATTAGGAATACTATTTTTTTATATAAAATTGTGGAAACTTCTTTTTACGACGTATTTTACTTTGTATTGCATGCGATTTATAATTTGCGCATTTTATACTTTTTTCGAATAAATTGTCTAAAATAATCATAGAGAATAGTTATAACGACAATGAAAAAGCAGTTAGGAAGATTAAAGTGTGAATTCATACTTCTTCTATTATTTATTTACATATAAGGTAGATGTTAAACATAGCAAATTCCAAAATATTTTCGTAAAACAACTTTTTCTTACATCACCTTATATTACCTCTCCATAGTATACAATTTCACTTTATCGCACGATTCCCACAAAATTACATTTCCAATGAAATACATATTTTAGTAGTATAGTATAGTTAGTAATAAAAAGTGTATTGACCGCCAAGTAAGGTAAGTGAAGTTTGTTTGTTTACGAAAATTCTATCTTGATGCAGAACTATACTTACCTCAATCTCACTCAACAAGCAAACAACACACGTTATCTTGTATTCGAGAATTGCCTTCCAAAATGTTCCGGCATCATTTTCCGTAGGACATTTTGAAATCATTAGAGGTATGCACCATGGAGCTAATTGCTGAAAAAAAAATGTTAGTTGAAAAACACGTCAAACGATTTCAGACCTTACGTATACCTAGTGCAAAGTTATTAATACCTTATAGTATGAAGAATTTATGTATGCGTCCGGATCAGATTTAAGCACAACTCTCGAATCGTCGAAGGGTGCAACAGCAGATGCGATATTGCCTTCCGAATACTGCATAGCAACTGTTTTTGTTCGACTCATATTTTCTTTCATCTAGAAAGGTTATTGATTAATTAATATATCAATATAAAACATACTCAGTACAATATCGTTGCAGTCTAAATTTCTAGAGTCTATTAGATAGATTAGAAGATAACACATTATCATTTTAATTTTATTATCATTTAAAATTGGAAATAATTGGTGCTGCAAGATTTTTTATTACCGAAACAGTATGACCTTCCTTCTCACCCTTCTTTCGTTTTTCTCCTCCTTCCATTTTTACCAATACAAAGGCAAATAACCCATCTGGTTTTTGTTGCGAATGATAAGAATCTGGTGAGCCACTTAATACTTTGCCATCTTCTACCATCAAAATTAAAAGCATCCTGCATATATACTACAAATAGGGTTAAACTAACGCTATAAATGAAATTATTTCGTTTTTTAAACGTAATGTATTAGTAAAGAATGTAAAGGTAAAATTTTTAATAAAACAATTAAGTGTAAAATTCCGCTAACCTGAACATCCTGCAACATCTTCCATTTAGCATCCAAAATTGAAACACTACCGACTGTTTTATTTGTCAATGAATCCGTCATGTGCTGCAATTGCTTCACTTCCTGAGTGAATTTGTTCAACAGGCTTGGATCAGAAAATAAATCTTGTTTCGCCGGTCTCTCTATTGCTTCTTCTTTGGGGCATGGTCTAACCACCGGTTCAGGCTTAGGCACGATACTAGGTTTTATAACGACTTTATCAGACACTTGGGGTACTTTTATCTCAGGCATTAATGGTTTATAATCTACATTGAAATCAATATCAGACAATAAATCAAATGTCGACGGTTCAGATTTTACTTCCGGTGGCTTCTCTTGAGTTGACTTAACTTCAGGTTCCGATGCGACTTCGGTTTTTATTGTTGTAGTATTTTGTTTGTTCGTCTTATTGTTTTGATCAATTGCTGGAACTGTTTCTTTAGGTGGCGACACTAGAAAGGAAGATAAATTTGATATAAATAAAATGCAAGTTAGTTTTTACAAATCTTTATTGCTAACTATATTACAATAAATTCAATATGTTTTATACATACATATACAGCATCACTGTAAAGATTATTTTATTGTAAAAATCTTACATCACTAGCTTACCTTGATTGTCAGTGTAAGTGACATTTGTTCCGGGAACAATTCCAGACTGCATGTATGTCGAGTGATTCATTTCGGAAGTGTAATTCGTTGCTTCAGGAAAAATCTGCTGAGGGGCTACAATAGCCTGAGTAACTGGCACTTGAGTATTTTGGTAACCGTATGGATGATTGTAGTACATCTGACTGCCATTCGGCTGTTCCATTGGTACCGGCGGTTGCGTTTCCGGATTCTCGGAAGGTGATTGAACAGTGTTACAGATCCCGGCATTAGTGTAAACCGTTTGTTGATTCCAATTTGGATCTTTCGCCATTAACTGAGGGTCCATATTCGTTTGCTCGACACCTCCATAGTTGGAATACGAGTTTTGAGAGCCATAATTATAGTCGTATTTGCCAGTGGAACTGTTAAAAGTATAACCGGGATGATTTTGATAATTTTGTTCCTGGTAATAAGTACCCGACGGTTGATAGTTTGGATCGTTTGTGGCATTTAAACCGGTTGTATAATTCTGATAGCTCGATTGAATGTTCAAGGACGACAATGCTTCTCCGGTCACGTGTGACTTAATTGGCTTGTCTAATGCGTCCAGTTGGGACAAGGAGGTATTGTACTCTGGATTGACTTCGGTGGGCACACTGTAAGGATTGGAGACACTCACTGGAGCATTTACTACACTTGTAGTAGAGGTCACAGCGCTCTCCGCGTTGGTGTACATGTAGGTTTGCGGTGTGCTATCTTGCCCGCTCGTATATTGATACTGGGTTCCATACGTACTCGATATATTTGGTTGAACAGTTTGTGGATACTGGTTACCCATATCGGCGTTATATTTATAGTTTAAGCTGTAATCTGAGGGCAGTTGGGAGGAAACGATGCTCGTCTGTGAGTCTTGGGGTGCGTGACTGTACGTGGCCATATTGGCTGAAGGCACGTGTGGATATTGCATGCTGTAAAACGTTTGGGAATATTCCGTGGCAAAATTTCCTGAAGAGTCAGATTTTGGCGCTGCAACGTGCATTTGGGCAAAGTTAGCGGTCAATTGCTCCTGATTAGCCGAGGTGTACATTGACATGCTCTCAGGTATCGGGCCAGCCTGACTCACGTGTGAATACGGATCATTATATACGTTATACGGCTGCACATTAGTGTTTGTATTAGCTTGGCTAACGTTTTGATAATTAACAGAACTTTGGGAATCGGTGACGATCATGGCATTGTGCTGAGTCGCAGAATAATATGGATTCGTATAAGTTTGAGGGTCAGCCATTTGGCTCGAGAACTGCGGCGGTGTGTACGACGTGTAGCTATAACTTGACATATCATCCATGCCAGGCTTATCGGTGTTAGCTTTGCTTGCTACGGGATATGCATAATTATGCTGAGCGTAAGCGTCAACTTCGCTCGGTACGTATGGCCCACCATAGCGTCCGTAAGGATTTTGGATATTATGCATTGCTGATGGCATCACTACGCCATCTGGTAAACTCATTTGTGTTATATCTGTGGCTGAAACAAGGTTTATGATCGATTATTTGAAAATAAAACATATTTTGAAGCGATCAGTAGTCATTCCACTTAATTTCAAATAAATTTATTTAATACGCTCTACGTAAACAATTACCTTCAGATCCCAAAGGCGCCGGTCTCACAGAAGTGGGATAAATAGATTCTGGATAGTATGTTTCTGCTGGTAAAGGATCGACTTGCGCTAAAACAAACACGAGATATAACCAAATACCATTTAAATGTTTATGTTCTTAATAAATACTGGCTGTTCGTGCCGGCCTCTCAAAAAAAAGTTTCAATATAATGCAGATATCTAACTGGTAATTAAATCTGTTTAGTAGTTTCAGTTTTAAGATGCAATTTGACAAGATCGAATCTCAGATCAGATCTCTATATACAAATTTTGATAATCGATGTATAGTGATATATAACTTATGTATCAATTAAAAGTCTAACAACTAAATACGATACCTTGAGGAGTAACGCTTCTCGCAAGTGCCCGGTTCTTCATATAAGGCAAATAGTCTTTGAGTTTTGGCGTGGATGTAGTACTCAGTGGTTTGGGAATCGCGTCAGGGATTTTCGGTACGGAAGCAGCGCTCGCCGGTGGTACACTGGGAGCTAGTAAATATTGAAGTATATTTATTAAGTAATAGAAATATTATCGTTATAAATCTTTCTTAACTTAACCCGGATAGACGGATATAATTCTTAGTGATTGGTCTATCTAATCACTATATTTTAGACCCAATATACAATACATGGATTGACTTCCTTACTGTACTATTCAATAGTTTCTTTTTAGGGAAGAGACAAGCCCATGCGTTTCGCAGATGCCTTACCATCCTAGTAAGAGAAAGATTGTAAGGTAAATGAAAATAGATCTAGAAACATCACCTACCTACCTAATAATAAACATATCCACTGCACGCCAGTATTCTGTGAGCTTGTGATAATTTCTCAATTGAAACAATTTATGCAACTACCGCTCTTAAAATGTGTATACTTATTACTTCAACAGATAGCTAGTTATATGCATGTTTTACTTTACCCAGTCCGCCACGCACCAGCATCGTTCCATCAGATCAGCACTAAACATGAGATAGGACAACAGTTAAACTTTGCCGATTTTTATTACCATACTTACCTTTATTGGTCTGTTTAGACAACATCTGCGCGCGCTCCTCCTCCTGCACTTGGCACGTGCTGCGCAGTCGATTTAGCAGCTGGGTCACGTTGTGAGACAACTTCTTGTAGAACTCCAAGCCCTTCTGCGACTTGCCCAGTAATTCCTCGTATGCGTCGTACGACGTTACTAGAGCTAAAACGTAATATTACAACAATAAGAAATAAGACAATAACAACTCTTTAGGTGAACTTATATCGAACCATATTAGATATTCTTCTCTTTGCACGATCAAGTTAAATCCAGGGTGTGTTTTACTTTTCGGGAACGGGATTTCAAAATTACGATTTTTTTAACTTTCTTTACTATTTTGGCTATTCAAAACCAACACCTCACGTTAGCAAGGAGCTCCTTGCGTGTTAGTTTGAACATATACTTCTCGCACGAGCTGCGCGAGCGTAGTAAGCACGCTGCGCCAGCGGCCGACGAATGCCAAAATCGACTCGTTATATTTACGAAATTCCTTATTTTAATTTTTCCAGGACCCGTGTGTCTGTTGAATGGGAGTGGTATTGAGAGAATACCCGATTTCAGTCCCCCCCCCTCTTCTCCAAAACTGCTCCAGATAAAAATCTACCAAATCTTGACGCCATATCTCTAGCTTTTCAAAATAAAAACACTCGGAACGTAATACTATTTAATAGTCGATTTATAGCGATAACCTTGTAATCCGATATCCGATTATTCGTTCATATCTCAAGTGCATTGTACTAATAGCTGGCAAGAAGTATATATTAAGTAATAATTATAATTTTACTTATATCTAGCACCGATACTGTTTGTACTGACCATTGATAAGTCCGTCCCGTTTCCTGAGCACGTCGGAGAGCAGGCGGCGCGAGTCCGCGTACGTCGCGTACAGCGTCGTCAGCTTGTTGATGATATTCTCTTGGGCGGCCAGATTCTGTTCGATTATTTTCACCTAAAATATTAAAGGTATATTGTAAAACGTTCAGTTCTTTTCTATAATACTATAATAGGCAAACGAGCAAGCGAGTGGCATTATCTTAATAATTGAACAAACTAAAGACATTAACAACATCCGTCACAAAAATTAAAATAGTTAAGGATGTGTTGAAATTATATTTCTCAAATATATAATTATTATATATAAGCAGTCGCTAAGACTACAAGATAGTAAATAGTTATGAAAAAATAACTGAAATGTCCACCAGAAATAATGGCCGATGGGACCAGAAGGTTCTAGAAAAGTGACCATGTACAGGACGATGCAGCGTCTTCCACAACATCCAGGACCGACCATTTGGCCCAGGTTGCAGGCACTGTAACACAAGTGGGGACTCTATTTTTGTGGAGATCCTTGAATTAAACCTATGTCCAACAATTAAAGCATTTTGGTGATGGAAGTGCTTCAACCGAGATTTCGCTGTACCTTGGGCGCGTGCTTCTCAATCTCCTCCCGGAAGATCTCTTCGGCGGTGTCGGTGCTGCGCGCTAACAGCTTAGCGGTGATGTCGTCCGCGTTGACCGCTTCCCGCAGCTGCTGTATGAGCGAGTCACGCTGCGTCTGCATCTCCCTGGCCTTGCCGATCACGCGTCGCATCTCCTTCATTGTATCGC
>JWHW01041343.1:162461-194739 GCA_000931545.1 Papilio glaucus
CATTTTGAACTTTTTAGGTACGAAACCAGCACTGGCTTTGGTGCATTAAATGCCGGCGAGGGGGAGGGTGATTTTTTACTCCATATTTTTTAATTGTTTTTATTTTTGAACTATTCCCGCGCCTTTCCACCTGTTTTCAGTTTTACTTCTGTCGGCAGTCCTTATAACTGCTCGTGTTTTAACACCATTTGACGTGTGTTAATGTTGCTATCACTGCATTTGGAACAATTGAAATGGTTAATGATCCAGTACATTTGTTTTTCATTAAATTCGAACACCTCTACCCAACGCCTCCCGTCTCATAATCTTTTTTTTACAATACTGATAACCATTATGTATGTATAAGCACTTTACCGCGGCCCTTTTTAATCATGGTAAATACTTCCATTGTAGTACAAATTATTGTTCAATTATCGTACGTGACTATCTTGTAATAAGAATTTCCATCGACCTATAACGACTCTCTTTTCTTTTTCTGTTTTGGTTTTTGCAGTTCAAAGTAATTTGGCTGCATATTTGAGCGAGGAGTTTGCATATCATATATAAAACATATGGGTACCGCTTACCAAGAAGGTTGTATAATCTATAAAGGATTTTAACAAAAACATATAATTATATTATGTTAGAATTTTGGTTCTGCTTACATTACGTGAAAACATTTATGTCTATTTGAAACAAAGTTCGTATTTGTTCTCTATTAGAAAACTAAAAACACTAGGGCAGATAAATATGTTTTTATATAAAAAATCTAATTTAAATATCTGGTTGATATTAAGACAAATTAGCCATTTAAAATCAGAGACACCCCTGTGCGCTTAGGTGATTTGATTCCACAAAATAAATTTGACAGACAACTATTCCACTTTGATCACCTGGGTCATATCACCCAGGTGATCAAAGTGGAATAAACCCTCAAGTTGTGTACCAACCTTGAGCGTCACCCATAAACACTTACAACTACTTAAAGATTTTTAATTAATTTCGGTTGTGGTACTACCACAATCGATTCGATTGTCCCATTTATATAAAAATAGTAATAACTTTGTATCATCAGCATGATCCGGAGTTATTGAAGGACACGTACGACCGTCCGCTGGCGACGCCGCGGCACGAGGAGCCGCAGTACACGCTCGGGGACTTCGAGCCCCTCCCGCAGGAACCGCCCCCGCAGCCCGATTTTGAACAATTATAAAATAACACCTAATAAATGGAATAGATACAAATTTTTTAGCCATTTAGTCTACTAGAGGTCTCAAACGGAACGGATATACATATAGATATACATACCCGCGAAAAATTTCCCGTCTTGTCAATCGGGAAAAAAAATACCCGATTGTTGTATGATTATTAAAGAATACGACAGTTTGGTTTCTTCCAGAACAATCAATGTTTCACGAGATTGTTGATTATTTGATGGCAAATGATGTCCAAGCGGCGAAATATTTGTTTTAAATTTAAAGTGAAAAACTGGCATTCAATTACCGAAAGACACTCCTTCTGAAATCTTATTGTTAATGTGGTTCGCAATTCCTAAGAGCAGATTCAATTGTTTGTTTATGTATTAACTTAAAAACTACAAAAGATTCCAAAAATTCTTTTACCAATAAGAAGCGAAGTTGGGGTTATTGCTAGTAAGAAATGTGTTATATTTCAACAACAAAATTTTATCAAACTATTTGTTATATTTTCATAATAACAATGAAGGCCGTTTATTGATTTGATCATACAAAATAATATTGGAGTAAAAGGAAGAAAAATCTAGGGATTAGTTTAAAATGCATAGATCATTTTTTTTTAATTTAATTGTTTCAATGTATAATTTATTACATTAAACAATTACAAAAATAATTTACTGGTGGGATATTAAGGTTTTTTTTACTATTTTAGTTATTTGTTTTAGAATTATTTTATTCTACACAGTAGATATATCTGTCTGAAGAATTAAAATAAAATGACTATTTTAAAAATGTTACAATCTTTTTAATGTTAGTTTAATAATATAAGGAATGAATAAATTGTAGCAAACAATATAATGATTTTATTGTATTCAAGATTGTCTTATTCAGCTACTAATAAATAAGTTTTATTAATTTATGGTGTTTTTTATTTTTTTCCTTCTTTTCTTAAACATTAATGTAGTTTTGTTAGTTACGCCGTAATCTTCGATGGGGTTTGCGTTACTGTCCAATATTATACCATCAAAGCTCAAGCTGTAAGTCTTCCAAATATATTTCCAAGATATCTTCACCTTGCTTCCTGTCCTTTTCTGATGTATTTCAAAGTGTCTAGCAATTGCCTTCTTAAGATCTCCAACACTTGCCGATTGTGGTATCTGTAATTGTAATATAAATAAATATGTGGTCACACCCGTACCCCAGAAGTTTTTAATTTGGCGCGATTCTGGCACACCTCGCTTCTACATCCATAAAGTAGGTAGAAGAGGTATGGAGTACATAAGTATAGTACGGAATTGGGGACACTTCATTCATGAGGCAGAAAGTATAAGTACCTCTATTTCGTGGTCTGTTTTCTATAATGTCATGGTGGTATGACCCCAGTTAAAAAAACTCACAAATTGGAAAAGTTTTTTTTCCCACCTAAAGGGATGAGCAATTAAAAGGCTCTCAACTTTTTATTTCTCTGTCTCTGCTTAGAAAGTACTCTGTACATTACCTTCAGTTCAGTTTTAGAACATATTCATGTCTCTTTACCACTGAGGTTTTTTTGTACTAGAAGTGAGAAGACGGTGAGCATATCAGCCTACATTGAGTACAAAAGTGATTTTGTGATGTACTGATGATTGAAGTTGGCAAACAAGAACAAAAATTTGAATGATTAACCTTTGAGCTATTAGTATAGAACAATAAATGTATCTTAAAACACACACATTTTAAATAGGAATACTTACAATAACTTTCAATGCTGGTTCTTCTTCTCTAGAAATAAATATTCTAATTGATTGGCCGTGCTCCACTGCAATCTGCAATGGTGATGTTATGTGTATATTTTGGTGTTGATATAATACTACAATATCATAACTTTGTTACATTGTCCAGACCTTGGTGAGCAGGATAAAAAAATAATAATTTAATCTTGCAAAGGTTAAGAGCTAAGCTAGGTAAAGAGCTTTACAAATTTAGTCATGTTTGCTATTCTCATC
Organism: Papilio glaucus; assembly: GCA_000931545.1. Classification (NCBI taxonomy): domain Eukaryota; kingdom Metazoa; phylum Arthropoda; class Insecta; order Lepidoptera; family Papilionidae; genus Papilio; species Papilio glaucus. The sequence continues at coordinate 165,622 of JWHW01041343.1, forward strand.
AAATATTTACCAAAACAAACTGAATAAGTTATTGTTTTAAAAATATACAAAATACACTTCAAATCTAAAAAATCGGAAATTATATTTATAGATTTTGATCAATGGCAGTGGAAAGATTTGAAATTGTTAAATGAATATTTATAATAACATTCTGCTATACCCAACTCTTTTACATGATATAAAAATAGGCACTACTACTAAATAACACAGTAATAGTATGCTTGGGTCTATCTGGATATTCCTTAGCACATAGGGCATAAACATACATTAAACAATCATTTCTCTTCCTAAAATTTTAGTTATATTTGTTAAAGAAGTTAAAGAAAAGGAATACCTGCGACAAAATTTCTTCAATAATAATATCAGAAGGTAAATCACACAGTAATGAATCATAATTCAACAGTTTGAAAAGAGAGGACTCTGTGATTTCCAGTAGTTCATCATGTGATACACTATGTGCAACATCATCAATTTCATGCATATTTCAAAGATATGATTTATTTGTTTTGATCATAAACTCCTTCTAAGTGAAATATAATTTTATGGAATCACATTAAAATTAGTCTTTTTCAGCCGTATAGGTGCTTTTCGTATGTACGCCTGAAATCAAAACAATAAGTTATAAATCGTTTTCAAAATACAAATTACGTATAAATTAATAAAACAAAAAGTATAAAAATTATTTAAAGGAATAAGTTACACAAATAATAATATATTCATACTATTATGAAAGTATTTCAATAATACGTTTTGAACTTAACGTTGACACTGACACAGTTGTCAGGTTGTCACTCGTTCGTTAGCAATGGGCATAGCACATAGACAAAGGGATTGGATTAAATATACCAAATGTGGTTAGATGACAACAAAATATAATAACTATAACAAAAACTTAAACCCAGAGTTAAGATCACCATTATTACAAATATTTAGTCTATATAATGTGAATATATTTAGTATTATTTTTATACTGTGACCAATTTTTGACACTGGATTGAGGTTAGAAAAATCACTAGATTGTTGAAAATTAAGCTAAGTTCTTTTATATCCTCTTTGCTAAGTACCATACAAATATTCACAAGTTTAAAGAAGAGAACAATTTATTTTACTGGTTATAAGAAAAATCATCATTTGAATATGGATTCTCTATCTTCTGGATCATTGAGTGGAGTTCAAAAAGAGGAGCTTATGGATCAAGTCAAGCAACAAATTGCAATAGCCAATGCTCAAGAACTTCTTACGAAAATGTCTGAAAAGTGTTTTAAAAAATGTATCGGCAAACCCGGCACTTCTCTAGATAGCTCGGAGCAGAAATGTATTGCGATGTGCATGGACCGGTACATGGACGCATGGAACCTAGTCTCACGGACTTACAGCACTCGTATTCAACGAGAAAGAAACAATATGTGAAATTATAAAGCATTTAAATGGTGATATCTCGAAACAGTTCTGTAAATAGAGAGGAATAGTAGTTTCTGGGCATTATTCACTTGTGAGTTATATGCAACTGGTTGTTTGTTGTGTTATATAATAAAATAATATAGTTTGAGTTTTCTATATTCTTTTATTGAAGACAATTTATATATAATTTAAGATTTGTTTTATTTTGCTGTTTTCAAACACTTCATAATAAAAACTAAAATTGTTTATGAGATTAATTTCTTCAATGGCCGTAAAGAAGATAGTAAGGTTTAACAAGCCGCTCAAATCAGTTTTATTATGATAATAAATCAAATACAATTCGTCTTAAATTAGTGTTAGAATTAACACAAGTAAAATTAAAATTTTACAACTTTCTATACTGATCTGAGGATTAGGCATTTATTCTAATTAGGAAACTCTACCATAATTTTGGTACTGATTTTTATGGAAGTGCTTCACACAATTAGAAAATAATGTCTTATGGCATCTACATAAAATTAATAAATATAAAAACTTGCCTCCTTGACCAATCCCCCTGTGTTTGTTTCATTATGTAAAAAAGAGTACATAGTCATCCAAAGGAGAATCATACAATTCAAGGCAAACATGAAAATTATATTACATATCCTATCAATACATTTTACTTTATTAAATATTTTGAAAAGATGTACAATAAATCAAACCACAGCGATATTGTAAGTTGAAAATACAATTTATTACTATTATGTATCGTTTATTTATAACACTAAATTAAAGTAAGCAGTGACCATTATCATAAAAGATGTATCTCAAACATACAATAAGTCATACTGATGCATCTGACAACAATCTGATGATGGTTTAAATTTACATTTCGCCTTTCAACATTTTTTTCCTATACTGATAAAGTTTTTTCACCCACATCTCTTTCAGTTCTTCTTCACTTGGTATTTCCTGAAATAAATAATAAAAATAGAAATTTTTTGAACATTATTTGTTTGTTTGTGGGCTGAGGGGCTAGAGAAACATGTAACAATGAAAAACATCTATTTACAGTGATTTTAGAGGCATTTCTTGATCACCTGGGAAACTAAAACTTTTTTCAATCAAATTTGAGAATATGCTAAAATAGTTTATTGCTTAAATTCCCTATTTTATTTAATCATTAATTCAAACACCAAAAAGATATAGCAAAAGGAACTCCATTCCAACCAGATTTCCATAAGACACCTCTTTCTTTTCAATATGGTACATCCAAATGTATTTTTTGAAAGATACCCACTAAACACTAAGTTAGGTATTGTCAATTGCAGCAAAGAAAAGATTCCTATGGATTCCATCAGATTACATTGTGCATTAGTGCAACCAGAGGAGACAGCATACACACAGCACCTTCATTGTGCTAAGGGAACAAAGAATGATATCATGTTGTCATCTTCACAACACTGGAGGTGTCTAGCACACTATAATCAAGTACTCTATCTCTTAGAGGTAATATTGGGCCAGCAGTGGGGCAAATATTTACTTAAACAAAAAGGCTTTAATTATTAAAAAATAATTTAAACTCACATCAAAATTTATGATGGAATCATCATTTTCTACTTTAATATCTGATTCTGGGACTTTGACTGTCTCCGCATTTAAATCTATCACTATGTTCTGTGATTGTTTTTTGCTTCTTGTCGATGTAAAAGACTTTGGAACAAAACTATCATTGTTTAACTCATCAATTAAATTTCTATCATGGATCGTTGGCATGTCTGCTTTTACTTCAACATCTTTAAAATCATAAGTTGGTATTTTTGTCATGGTTAAACCAACAGCTTCTGCAGCTTTGATTGCCTTTTCTATTTTCATTTCAGTGTCATCTAGGTTATGCTTCCTTGATGATGCTGGGCGTTCTGTAAATTCAAAATACACACTGTGATACAAAAAAATCATTACAATAAAGAAGAACACCTTTTCGGTCAGAAGTCTGGTTTTGTTTTATTAATCATACAAAAAATGAAATGTGGTTTAAAATTGCTTCCTTTGTGTGTCCAATATGGTTTATATATATTTGAAAAGTAAATTAAAAGAAATAATGTAATGTAAATAATTTTCAAAAAGAATTAGGGGGCTGACTAAATCAAGTTTCATCAATTTCATTTTAGGATTATCAATTGTTTACAGAAAAATATACATTTTAAAGATTATAAAATAGTAGTTTAGTAATACCAGATTCATAAGAGCTTCGACTGCTTGATGACTGTGATCTTCTCTTACGCTTTTTACTACTTTTGCTATACTTTGATCTACTCCGCGAACTTGATCTCGAGCGGGAGCGTTCTCTAGACAGTGATCGTTTCGAACGTTTCAGTTTAGACCGTGAGGATGATCGTCTCCTTGACTTCGTCTCATAACGTTCCTTTGAAAGGCTACGAGAGTAGCTTCGTCGTTTGTACTTTGATCGTGAAGTCGAACGTTTTCTTCTGTGACTGTTAGACTCCGAACGATCTCTTGAGCGAGAACGCCTTTTATGTTTAGATTTAGTTTTTCTTCTTTCGTATGACGATTCAGAACTACAGGAAGAACTACGTCTGTCCCGATATCGACTCTTTTCTCGTGGCATACTAGATTTTTATCACTTTATACGTAATGCTACTGTTTTATATCTCATTGATCTTTACAGTATGTGCATCAAATCCATTTCAAATAAAACGTTGAAATTAAATAACTATAAGGCATAATATTTTAATCGGCTTTATCACGAGAATCGCATAATGACGTTGACATTGACAGTAAAGCTCAAGTAAAACTGGTAAAACAGCATAAAATACAGAGTATATAAATAAAATTTGATGGACAGTGCTTGGTGCTTGCCAACGTTTTATTTCTGATCTTTTATGATTGATTATTTGATTTAATTGATGATACCTGATGATGTGATTATTTATAATGAAAATGGCTTAAAAAAGTATTGCTCTTAACACTAAACATATTTTTAAAAATAAAACAAAAGAAAAACATTAATTTTAACATCACTTTACTACTAAAACAAATAAAGTATTTCATATTCCACAGTTTTATTGTAAAATTTACTTAATTTTAAAATATTAAAGTTCTTACTACTGTTAAACCGCTTGGTTACTTCATAAAAGCTCCGATTCAATGTTAAGCATCATAGTGACATTAAACAATTGCAGGTCAATACATAATTTGTATTAGGCATTAACAGCGTTTAGTTAGCTAATTCTTCTAATTATATAATGCGCCTTAAGTAAAAACGCATACTCATATAAAAATATAATATTAATGACAACTAAACAAACATGCGTTTAAAGGAACACATCTTAGGGCAGCGACCAGAGTTAGTCGGCCTCGATGACGGAATGTGTGAAATTATAAGATGGTGATGAGCAGTGTTTTCTCAATTGTAGATTAAGTATCAATTATCGGTGCTATAGTTTATTAAAGAAATAAAAGAAATGCGTCCAACGTTGTGATTGAATAAACCTTAATATATTTTGTGTAGTGGACTTGCAAGTGTTGAACGTGTTTAGTTTGATCATTGACATTGTTTCGTTAGAAAATTTTGAACTCGTCGCGTTTGATATGTTTATGCTTGCATTGTGTACCTTTAGTAGACCCAGCAAATGGATTAAGCGTTTCTGATGTTTTCAAAACCATGGAGAGGCAGGAGCGAACATATGCCAACATGGAGGCCACAGATACTGTGGACACCAAACAGGTGAGGCCGATATGATTATAATTGCCGGTTGATCGCAGTTTCACTTCTCTGCGCACATGTTCGTTTTTTAAATATTATATTAATACGTCATATATGTTGTGTATAAATGACTCAGTTTAGACCTTAATATCTTTAGTAATGGAAAACAATTTAACAACATTTAGATTCAATATAATTATAAGACTACAAAAGGTGAAATAATAATCTATAAAAAACTTAATATTCTAACTTAATATAATACAATTAAATTTGAAAATAATGAACTAAGTTATGTTAAATATGATTGCCTGAATCATTAAATAAAACCAAGGTGGAGTGTGGGTGAAGCAGACTGCAACCCACACTCTAGCAGAATAAATTATTGGTATTAGAACAATGTTATGAGCCATACTTGTCAAATTGAATGTGTGTGTGTGGGCCTCCTTTTGTTCATGCACCTTATGTGGCATTTCATAATTGGCTTTCTATAAAAAAGAGACAAATTAACTATAATATCTTAATTCTTGTCTTACGTTTTTGAAGCACTTCTGATTTTATTTTATTTAAGACAAGCCAACAGCATACATATCAAATATACAATATAGTATTTTGCAGTAACAGTTCTGATATGTATGTCTATAAAAGGCATGTACAAATTACATAAATACAAGATACATTTAGTGTCTAATAATAAAAAAAATAAAAATTCAGTGTTTAAATTATATCTTAATTAATTAAATAATACAACTGGCTATTGCACCAATTTAGAGATTGTATAATTGTCAGTTGATAATATAACAAATGTAGTTGCTTAAAATATATTATCTCCACATATACTCAATTTTGTCATTCATTTAAATATTGAACTTGTCCTTTAAATGACAGGATTAGAAATAGATAGGGAAAAAATTAGATAATTATGCTTTAGTGGTTTTGGTATCTTGAAACAATGAATGAAAATATTAATATTGCTAAAGAGAGGTATTAGGTAGTATTCATGATAGTAGAAGTCACAGAAGGGTGCCAGAACTGTTTGTAATGAAAATTGGTTATGTCTGCCTAACCTACCAGGGTTACAAGTCTATTCAGGTGAGATAAGGTTTCTTTCCGTAATAAATTGGTATCAGTGTCTTATCTGCTCTCATTGAAGTGGGTGTATGCCTCTATTGAACCACTTAAAGTTGACTTATAGCTAAAGAGTTTACTTATAGCTTAAGTTTAATATTACCTATTTTCTTTAGATTTTTGACTATGGACAATTTATTTTGTTTTTGAAAAAGATATATCAATCAGTTAAGGACATTGATGAAGGGTTGAATGGTTTGAAATGAAGGATTAAGATGGCTGGATGGCAAGAAGCAACCCTAAAAAATATTGGATCAGTAGTTGAAAACAAAATGTAGACTTTTATGGAAATATTTACTAGATTAGGCCTAGGACTGCATGTGATGTTCAGTATTAGAATGATTAGATGATGATGATGTTATTAACTGTGCATATAACCATGCCATTACAAAATAACATCTACTTTGACAGCTTTCAATGTAGTCCATTTATGAATGTTATGTAAAAAAAATTGTACACTACTTGACACAATTATCACAAGAAGTATATTTACAACTCTTAGGTGTTTGAAATAGAGATGTTATTAAAATAGGTGTTTGTTTGGATAAGTAATTAATACCTAAGCATTAATAGCCTTAACATTCACATATGTAAACATTTAACATTTGTTCTCTGTTTTTTCTTGGAACATGGGGGTGGAAAGTAGGATACAGTCACTGATAAAAAGTTTTATGACCAACTTAATGTGTTTGATAAGTATAAAGCAATTTCTTAACTAGTAGTAGTTGGGGGCTTACTTTTGCTTTTTGATGTTGCTGGCGATCTTCAAGAGTGATCCTGGCAAGCCGACTTAACCCAGTAATCCAACACTGCAGGGTAGTGCACTAAGAAATAGTAGTTCTTCATCCTCCATGCACACTCTACATCTGTAATACCTATGTTAAACAAATGTTTATTAAAACACAACTATCAGGATTTGTTAACTATATTTAATAACAAGCATCAAAGTAAGCAAATTCCTGGATTTGCTCAGGTAGATAGACAAATAAAAAAAATATGTAGCCTAAGCTACTCGCTCATAGCAGAGCTTTCTTTTTCAAAAGAACTTTTAAAATTGGTTGGGTAATTTTTAAGTTGGAATAAAATTAATTTTATGGATTTGGTTACATTTAATTTTAGTTTCTGTTCCCGATATTTCAAGTACTTTACAGCAGTCAAGGGGAGGGATGGGGTGTCTGATGTCCCGATGTCAAAGTTGCTGGTGAAGTGAACTCTTATTTTAGTTACTGTTTCTACTCCAATCCATGCAGAATGAGCTCACAGTATCTTGAGGTCTTGTATTTGTACGCTTGATTTGGTATTTAATTTTATTAATCATGTGTTCCTAAGCAGGGGGTAGTACCCAGCCATCTTCCCTATTGAAATTTGTTTAAGTTCAATAGCCCTGCATATCATCCTGGGTATGAAGCGGTGATCTTTTGCGAGGACTTGTGGTTTATGAAATCTTATATAATGGCAGGGGTCAAAACATGATCACAGACTGTAGATTTTCTGGGGCAGTTGGTGTCTGAGTGAAGTCCACACTCACAATCAAGTTTGTACAGTCCTGCATATTTTAGAGGGATATCATACTTGACAAATGGTAAAATGGATGCAGAGATTGTTGTCAAGAAGTACTCCCCTTACATGCAATAACTTGGCTACCAGATGTTTGCTGTCACAGATACAAAGAATCTGTCTGAAACAAACATTATTGGTAACCAACAATCAAATCTTTTCTTATTATATTAGTATAGATGTGATGACATCGCATTACTATAAAACTGAGATGCAAGATAATTTATTTATTTTAACTTTTCCATACTCCAGTTGATTTTTTTGAATTAATGAAATTATGTATTTTGTCATTGTCGTAGTTTCAGCCGATTACTGTCTACTGCTGGATGTAAGCCTCCCCCAATGATCGCCACAAAGAATGTGGCTTTCAGTGGGCTTCCGAAACCTTGACCAGATCATTGGACCATTGTTTAGGAGACATGTCTATGATGTGTCGTGAGGACTTTTCGGCCCTGTCGACCATTCGTTTTGCAAGCAATGTGTTCAGCCCATTGCCATTTAAGGTTTGCAATACTGCACCTTTTTTTGATAACATCCACTATGAAATCACAATTTTCCTGGATTTTCCACTGGATTGAGGAAAATAGTGATTAAATAGTGGGTGTATTTGTGTTGACAATTTGAAATATTTAGTGATAAGTTCAGGCAACAAAAACATTAGTGGTAATGGTCAACATTTTGGATAAATAAATGAATCCAACAATTGCTTTGTCTTTTAAAAGATATAAATAAATATTTATTTAAAACCCATAACCCAAATGGGAAGGTAATAAAAATATACATTTCTATCTATAATATTTATACACATTTAATATTAATAAATATAGAAATATTGACATATGTAATGTAATTTATAGTCATTTTTAATGTTTGCGGATTTTTTCAACTATTGTATTCAAAAGAGCATGTTATATTGTATAAACTAGCTGTGCCCCGCAGTTTCACCCGCCCTGCAATTTTACTTAAAGGAAATGATATTACCTACTAAATACTAGTGTAACCTCATCATCATCTCACTGCCCTTTTCCGCGTATGTGGGGACGACACAGTATGGCCGTTGCACAGTTAAATTGATATAACTTTTTTATTTATAAATAGATTGAGGTAAAACAAACACTAAATGTTAAGTGAAGGTTACCACAGTACATTATTGATAACCCCACACAAATCGGTTAAGCCGTTTCTGAGATTAGCGGTAACAAATGCACAGACATACAGACAAAAATTCTAATAATCATTGTTTTGGGTTTTATTGCATTTATGAAAGCCCCCAATAATCGTTTTTCTCAAATATCTTCCATGTACAGACAGCGATCAGTTACATTTTTATTATTTGTATAGATATCAATAAAACATACTCCTCCTACTCCTCTAATGATATAAATCGAATATATATTTAAAAAAAGTCATCAACCGGTCCCTTTCGTATTGTCCCATTTAATTACCATGCCTTACGAAACAAATATGACGGAAACGCACGGCCAACGAATCTGTATATCATCAAACAAACAGTGGTCTAACGCGTTGGTAGGGGAAGCCGCGTCGCCGCAGTTGGACGGCGGGCGCGAGACGGCGCGCGCGCAGGCGAGACCGCGCGGAATTATGTGACAGACCATATACTAGTACCAGGTGCTGTTTCTCCATTACCAGCAGCTTATTAATTCAGTACTAGTGGTCTATTACTACAGTCCCAGTGGCCTATTACTCCAGTACCAGTGGCCTATTACTCCTGTACCAGTGATTTTTTTTACTCTAGTACCTATCAGTGGCTTATTCCATTATCCAGTCGTTGATTGTGTAGTGTTTGTGCTAAATATGGTCGCCATGGTGGCCTCCGCGTCTGGATACGGTACTCTTCGCCGTTTCTTAAGTGCGCCCGACGGCCAAAGCGTCGACGGTACTGGGGAAGTGGCGACTACCACTTCGGTTGCTGTTTCGGTAAGGGAAATATTACAGATTGGCTCTAATGAACTGTGAAACGAAGATAACTAGAATTTTACATACCATATTATAGTGGCTATGTTGACCATTTATAACAAAAACTATTTAAATATGTACGCGATATTTTTGGCGTCCTACTTTAGGATGTAATAGTTTTCCTAAAAAGCGAAAAACAGAATTAGGTCAAAAGACATATTTTCTACTTAGTTACTGACATTGATTTATATACTCGACTGTATTCTATGTTGTATTGCTATTATACAAATAACATTTATGTGCGAGGAATGCCGATAATGGCGCCGCTTATTCATGTATTGCGAAGCTATGTCGCATATAGATATTTAGCTGGTTATTCGATAAACATAGGCGATAACACACCTTAGTTTGTTAACAAAGTAATCGTGAACTTTCAAGTGATAAGTGTAACGATATTTTTTAAATATAGCCACGGTTTTCGGACATTTTATTTGTGTTGTCAGTTTCTACTGCTATTGAATTGCTTCGTTTAGACGTTAAACGACAGGAAAACTTTCGTTTTTAGTATTTCCTTGATGGGATTATTTAAAACGGAATTATATAATGTCTGTAATTCACTGACGATTGTTCATGACGATGAGTAATCTTAATGATATAAGAAAAATTATTGATATGTTTGTTTTTGATTTCGTCTTTCGTTCCCACTCTGCTATACTTAATACAATGTTTGTAACCGTGGGTTTTCACTGGCGTAAAATCGTGTCGCGATACAAGCTTTATATCTATCTTTCATTCTGAAATAAAACTAAGATGATATGTTTTGTGTGAATGTTTTCGGCAGTGCAGTGAACCCAGGGGAAACTAAGTTATATTTAGTTGTTGTTTTTATTATTACTCGGAATTAAATTCATAAAAATTTTTATGCTCTGTAATATTGTATCTTATTAAACATCAGATACCACGAGATGAAAACCGTCCGCAATTTGTACTGTAAATTGTTAGAAAGTAAGACGTAATTATTGCTGTTATGAATCATATTAAATTCTCTAAATACCAGCAAAAAGTTGCACCGCTTCGAATGCTCTCAGGCTAATAAATTTCTTATTCGGTTAGTCAGATCGTAAAGTAACGTAAAAATCGATTCATTTCTTATTTAACGCTTAGTCCAAAGTCGGCGAGGTTTCGGGCGGGCAGTGTCGTGCGATATTTGAGTATTATAAAAAAACTACGGCTATTAGACCGCTGTGACCGACAAGGCGGGGTCGTTAGCCCGATTTTCCTTTTTAACATGGCGCTTGGAAACGTTCCCATCGATCGTTAATACGTCCTTGCGTCTCGCCGCGGCACATGGTGAGCTTCTACATAGTCATAGTTATCGTAGATGATGTCACCGTCATCTGGCTACAGGGATGAGGCGGGATTGACTGCCAAGGTTGGCCCAACAGACCGTGGCAACATCTCGAGTGCACGGCTCGTTGGTTGCTCGCGAAAGGCGAACATTACGCCTCTGGTTTCCGACCCAGATCATATCGCTCGCGAGATATTTGCTCCGAGTAAGTTTTGTAAGTCCACTTGCAGTGTAAATTAATTGATTTTGATCTTGGAAGTTAAAATAGTCCGTGAGCAAACTCACGAATGTCATGTATTAAGAACATAGCTAAAAGTAAACACTTTGACGGCAGATAAAGGTATAATTAAATGTATATATACGCTCACGCCCGTAACTCAGAGGGGTAGGCAGAGATTATGGATTTCCATTTGTAATTGAATGTAATTCAGGCAATTGTTAAGGACAGCTTCATTGCTAAAAACTTGGTAATATAATAATATGCAGCATTAATGGCCCAAGTCGTGGCTCCTCTAGGAACTCTTTATGTTACAAGTTAGGTTTAAGCTAAAAACACAACCTTCTTAGTAATCGCAATCGGTGACCGTTTTTTAACATTGATTTTCTTAATTTTACACAGAGCAGACTCTTTACTGTGTTACACGAAGTGAAATACAGATAAAGTATTAAATTTCTTCCAATCAGAGCGATAATAATGATGGTTGCAAATTCTTTAACGGTATTGTGGTCTCAGATATCTAGTCTTAGATTTGCTGGCGAGAAATTGTTGGTCAGGTATAACGTTTGCTTAAAAAGTTTATAGTAAGTAATGTATCGGTACCCCAAAAAGGATATATGATTAAAAGTTGCCTTCAAAATACATATAGTATGTGAATACTTAATTTTTTAGAAAAAGATTCATTGTCACTATAAACTTAGGGGTTATTAATCTGGGAACAATGGTTATATGGAAGACATGCTGGGCCCCGTGGTTTTACCCGCCGTGTAATTCAATTTAACCGATAATGTCCAGCATAATCTGAACCCTATTTAATATGATTGATCATATGGATCTGAGGAACAACTTAAATTGGATTATAATTATTTATCCATACAAACTTTCATCTCCTACTTTAGACAAGTAATTTCAAGTCTCTAGTTAATATATCAGTCAGTTAGTTTATACATATGTATACGTCACTTTTGTACTAAAACACAATTACGTTAAGAAAATTAGCTGACCCCTAATTAAATTTAGCTTATTATTAAAGGGAGCTTAGTATGTCGTAGTTTTACGGTCTCCCTGTCCGTTTGCTGCGACGGGGGTCAAGTTGTGTTATGCGATCGTTGTTTCGGACTTAATAGTAATAGAAATTTGAAACGAATGTTTTTCAGAATAGCGGCTATAGGGAATCATAAAACGAGATATCGCTATAAATTTTGCGCGGTGAAAACGAACGCCAGACGAACACAATTGGTATAATGAAAACGTATAGGTGGGTAGTGTAAAACGATTGTTCGTATTCACCTTTCCCACTGTTTCTTAATACGTTCGATCAAATCACTCCGCTTTTGTATATGATAATTTGAATACTTTCATAATTTATCACGGCCTTGTCGAATTTACTTTCAATTGCCATTTTAATTGTAATATAGCAATAGATTTACATCGCGTGTGGACACAATTATTTTTAGACACTTTTGTTTCTGTGTTGCAATTTAAAAAAAATGTTTATATTTTATCATAGTGACAATTAAAGTTTTACGTATACTTTGCCCTCATTGTTCTCGTACAGAGACGTTGTCAGACCATTTTTGTAAGCGACATATCCTGTCTATCCATTTTTCTATTAAGTCAATTTATGCTGAACTTCCGGACAAAGTTACAGATAACTCATATTAAATACGTGATCGGAATTGCGGGAAATGAGACAGTTTGCCTTAGGAATTATAATTATACGAAATGTCATTGGAAATATGTCGCTACAATGAGGGTTAGCTTTTATTTTTAGATCCACTTGAGTGTTATTGATAATTGACATCCGCACATAGACATTTTAGTATAGTAACCTAAACTATAACACTGATCTAAATAAAGGTGAAAACTTACTAAAGCTTTCCGTTTCTGACCAACATTTTCTACTCTACCGTGAGACTTTTAGTAGTTATAAGACAGATATAATATTTTCTTACTTTAATTATTTCAATATCCGCGTGTTTGCGGCAACGCGAACAACATTTCGATACTCTGTGGCCCCGCTAATGAAATCGGTTATTGTAAGTGGAAGTATCGTAAAACATCAATAAACAGTTTCATTACATCCTAAACTCTCACATATTAGAAAGCTGCACCTACAAGAAACCATTTCCCTGATGGATTTTAATTTGAAATAAACTAATCAATTTAATGTTTAGTGAATGCTTTGATACTAGAGTATTCGAGATTTAGAATACAGAAGCTGGATACTATACTGGATAGCTTATGGGTTGTGTATGCCCTTCAAGTGATAGCAAATACGTAAGCGTTGTTTGACTGACGTTTTGGAGCTTTAAAAACAACTATAACCGTACTGTTCAGATCTATCGATTAACTTCAGACATGTTTTTATTCATAGTTTTAATAATATGATCACAAGAAAAGAATAAAAAATGCTGATTTATTTTTGACCGCGTACAGCGGAAATTTTAGTGTTAACTTTGATCCGAAAGCTCCGAATAAATACACTGACAAAAATATCATCAGTTTAAGATATAATTGGTCTTACGTCGACGATCTTGGGCAATACGACATCGGAATTTTATCTCAACTGTCAGTGCATACTTGCGCCTACTACTCCGTCCCACTGGCATACTGGGGCGTTGTGAATGAGCGAAGCGCATGAGTTTTAGTATACTTTTCGATGCCTTGTCGAAAGATGGGTGTTAAATTCGCCGTATCTCCGTATTCATTTGGACATCTGATTGTTTTGATGCGTTTTTTATTGGCCGCAGCCTTGGTTCCCTTACGTAGTCGTCCAGCGATTGGCTAATTTACCACGGTGATGCCTACGTAATATTAAAAGGTCTCTCCAACGACTTGATGACAAAGAGAAGCGATAAGCGGTGTCGCTGTAGATAGCTTTGTGAACGAAACATTCAGTTTTCTTTTATTATTATCCTCAAGGTTCGATTTATCTTTTAAACGTGAATGTAAATTTGCAATAAATAACGCACTTACTGACGAGATAACAAACCAGTTAAGTGTTAGCGAATACCAATGTTTTTGAAGTATTTATAACTTAAACATATATATTATACTGATTCTAATTGAAAGATATAATTATTATATTCGCATTTATTGAATCTAGAACTAAACTTCTGTCGAATTATCCTAACTTATATTATAAATGTAAATATGAGTTTTTGTTTGTTTATTACGCTTAGTCTCCTTGACGACTCAACCAATCACCATGAAATTTTGCAACCTTCTTTAAATTCTGCAATAATAATAACTAGATGAATAATTGTCTGTAACTATAACTGTTCCCAAGGTACATAAAACCTGAATCGGTTGCCATGGAAATGTTTCATGTTTTCACGTACAAAGCCGTGGGCAACAGCTAGTTTTATATATAATCTAAAATGTTTGACATTTAGCTCATGTAATATCTTTGATTGTGAACTGTATACAACCTCTTCGAGGCAACTTGCTGACGACTGATTAAAAATTGACCTGGGAAAATATTTTAGGTCTCCTTGAAAAAATCATTGGGAAGTTACATAACGCGATCTTAGAAAGTAGATGCGACTTGCGACAGCCGACAGTTGCAGTCGTCGATTGAAATGAAAGCATCAAAACTTGGCGACAGTCAATGTCGCTATTATAGTACGAATAATCATAGAGTACGCAGTCGCACCAGTATTCGAAAATTAGCATCGCTTTTAAACCGCACAGAGGGGTGAAGATTGACGATACCGCGTAGATTTGTATGTGATACGGTAGTGTAGTAGTTTTTTTTTTAATATTTATTCTGAGCGATTCCATCTATTATTCTCAGTATTATATGCGTGACGCTATCGAGGTATTATTCGTAATATTAAAATGCTTCTTCGTATACGATGAACGATGTTAAACTTATATATTTTGGCCTTGAACTCAATGACTCGGTCAGTCAGGATCGATGAGATCACGATAGGTAGTATATTTGAAGATTATTTCAGTTCCCATAAAAACCAGCAGACCTTATAAACATAGGTTTATGTGTTCAACATATAACATAAAGTTTGAGAATGTAAAGTAATCGGATGATGGGTTCATATAAGAGAGAGGCTACGTAAGTAGTCACTTTCATTCGTGCTTGCTGTGTTATACATTTGTATGTATATTCTATGTGTACTGTGAATTAATAGTTTTCGTTTCGTGTGTGGCGTACGAGTGGTCTGTTGTGCGGTTAGCCAGGGAACTGTTATTTCGCATCAATTCTTTTGTATTTTTGATGCCAAATTATAACCGTCGAGTGCAACGAACTATGTTGCCGTGATTTATGTTACATATTCCATTAGTTAAAATGGAGCATACTTTTCTACATTTTTTTATTCCGCGAATTGGGTAATATAAAACATTTAGCTTGCTTTCTTTCGTGTTGAAACTCCATACATAGTATTTAGCATGTTGGACCAGAAATATTGAAATTGATGTAACTGGATGATACAATAGATTGGTTCGCTTGCTGTTGTATTACGTCAACAAGAAAAAGTATCCTTATCGCAATATATTGTGTATATACGTAATATATAAATGATAATATCAATGTGATAATACCAGTTTCGTCTTAATACAATAAAAACATTTATTAAAAATAATATGCAAACCATAGAGATAATTAAACCGGATGGATGTTCAGAAGCCGGAGTATTATATATTAAGATGGTGACCAACATTTGTGACATGCCAAATTATTATCGAACCTACGACCGACCATTACATTAGTCTCGCCGTGTTAGGCAACGATACGCATTGGTGTTGTAATTACATGCCAAGTCAAGGCTGCCGGCTTGACAATCGCGACATGGGAAGTTTTGATTGGATGTTAATGCAAAGTGCATCATTTTCCATATTTACTCCTCAGACATTACCGATGTTCTGTCTGAACGTCATCGAGTCTATGTTCTATTATTTTGTTTGAAGGTTGAGGACTATGGCTCCTGTGTTATTTGTCTGTTACTTCTGTCACTTCTATCTTCTATCACTTCTGCTCTGGGTTGCTTATGTATTCTTATTTATGTAGGCTTCTATTTCTTTTATTCTCGTACTTAAAGTACGTGTGTGAAGGCGACCTCAGTACCATAAATAACGTACGTTGTATCTATGGAATAGTAATGACATGTTAAGCATTTATAAATTTTCTCGGTTATTTTCCACGGCTTTGGTCAATGGAATGTCGAGCCGTTGGCTGTCCGATGCCCGCAACCTATAATATAATATTAACATTAATAGTACAATGTATAAATAGATATAGATATACTAATATTAAGTTAGTATCTGATATTAATTCCATTCTGTGTAGTTGTAAAGTGGAATAAATTCTTAGTTATTAAATTATTGTTTTTGGAAAATTATGTTTACGTTGTTTAAACTTCACTTTTATAAATTCCGATGATTTAATCAGTGTCGCACGAAGCTTCTAGTAACATTGAAAAATAAGCTCTTTAAAGATCCACCGTCTTTTCTTGACTGTTGTCCTTGATCTAAGCATTGATCAATCTATTACGACGTAAAATGCCTTACTATGATGTTTAAACAGTACTTAATATTGTGAATCTTGTTGTTTAAATTCGGTATTCTAGTTTTAATCCCAGGATTGCATCGCCGGATTTGGAAACAACGAAATTCGGGTTAATTATAACAGCTTACTTATATCTTTTAACTATTATCTACGGCAAACATGTCGTGTATCTGTTTTACAAAAACATTTTCTTATTAGTTGAGCAAACACCGAAGAATGCACTCTCTACTTGTCTGCTAGCATCGTCAGTATTCATTTTGATTGTCATTTCTGTGTGAAACGAAGACTTACGACGTGGCTTAATGTCTGACGAGTCTGAACGAACAACTCTCGACATCGTGACGCAGACATTTTTTGTGTGATCATAATATTCTGACCGTCGTTTCATTTATATGTATTATCAGATGTTTTTAGTTTTATATGTTACATAGTTAAAATATAATAACAAATATGTACCTATTTACGTAAAAGAAATAAAAGATGACATGATGGTGTAAGAATGAAGCTATAATTATTGGTGTCATAGTATTGCGTGAAGTATTCATAATCTCTGCCTACACACTTGGCTGACGTACACATCTATCTTCAAGATATTAGTTTGAAAACATATTAGTGCGTTCCAATCTAAAAGAGCGTTTAATGTTACGTATAAAGACATTCTTACAGCTAATAAAAAAGAGGCACGATTGCCGATGATTAAAATTTCTAAAGAGTTTTTACTTTCACTCAATACATTTACTCTTTGTAAAGCCTTGTGCGTTCTTATCGAATGTTTTATCTTTTTTTTTTGTTATCTTGACTGCTTGTCCGGATGGTTGATGTCACTGTCAATATTATTGTTCTTAAAATGTTTTATTTGTCTTGTTAAAGATA
The DNA here is from genome assembly GCA_000931545.1 of Papilio glaucus. Lineage (NCBI taxonomy): Eukaryota > Metazoa > Arthropoda > Insecta > Lepidoptera > Papilionidae > Papilio > Papilio glaucus. Next base: position 183,296 of record JWHW01041343.1, read on the forward strand.
TTCCTAAAAAACATGAGAACCAGCGTCAACAAAATCCTGTTTTTTGAGATTGAGTTTATAACTATATGTTAATATATGCTTACTATAAATATACATTGTATATAAAATACCTAAAAAAACAAGATTACTAATTAGATTATCATTTCAAGATATAACTATTGAATTTTTCTTACATTCATGTTTCAATACATTTAGTTTTTGTGCTTATATTTTCACAATTTGCGTTTATTTTATCATCAAATAAATGTTAAAGTTGCAAATGCTATTATATATTGACGAATTTATAAAACCGGTTTCATTTTAGCAGAACATACAAAACACGATCCCACGTTAATTATTGCTTATTACCTTCTGCCTATGCTTAGAGCATTGCGGTAAATTTTTACCGTTCATACTTAAAATTAGTCATATTTCAATACTTAAAAAATAGAGATGCCTTGCATATTATCTGATTTAAAAGAAAAAAAAACTGAATGATATATCAATGCACAGCAAACTCGAAATTTTCGAGAAATTTCTGTTATTATGTAGGGGAGCTCTCTAAGTGTTTTTTAAATTCATCTCTGCAGGTCTGGTCACATCCATAAAGGTAGGGGATGAAAGTTTGTAATTGCCAATGTAAGATGACCTCAGATCTATATGATCAATATTAAATAGAGTTTAGCTTAGGCTGGACAAACGTCGGTTAATTTAAATTGCACAGCTGAAACCGCGGGGCTCAGCTTGTATCGCACAAAGCGACGTTATTCATATACTAAGACGTCACGAGCATGCTTTTAACATAAAATAACCAGTTACTTTATCAATGAGATGTTTAGTAGGTATATAGTTTCCGTACGTTCGAATATCAGCGCGCGCTAATAAGTCAAGTTCAACCTCAAGGCTCCGCGCCATTTTGTCTATTGTTATGTTTTATTGCTAGTGGATCTAGTGACTAATAGTGAGCATTGTGATGAAAGTGTGCTATTTCCGCTCACTTCCTAATTTGCGATCACTTTTTTAACGTCGTTCGTTTGGCTCCGCGTCGACTTTGACTTATATTGTTTTGTTTGGACAATTTATTGACGCATGGCGCTTTTGTCTTTCATTAGTTATTGCTTGTCAACAAAATAGTGCGTTTAAAAATAATCTAGTCTCCACTATGTAGGTGGTCTTTATTAGAGATCTGTGACATTTCAATTTATACATAATCAACAAATACATTTCTACGGGATATTGGTATTGCTTATTAATGTTTAATTTTTAAATCATTAAGTATCATCAACCGTTTCAGCTAATAGCTGCTGGATGTAGGCCTCCGTCAATGATCGCCACAAAGATCGGTGGGGACCGATCTGGCAGGGGTGCCCACATCCAGTGGACTCATCTGTTTCATCAATTTTTTCCCACTCATTATAATATAGATCGAATAGGCTATAACTAAAGCTGCTATTTGTCTTTACCTACACGTACAATGATGCTTTAAGTGTGTGTGATCTAGTAACTTGCAATATAAGTTTGTAAGTCGTCGCTGGGTGTGTTGTCGATAACCTGAGAGATAAGCGAACAATTCTTACAAGCGACACTGCAGCTGTTAGCTGTTAGCTTTACTCTTGAAAATTGCTATGTACGAAGCAACCTTTGAGTTGAGTTTCTAATAATAGTTATTTTAATTGATTCGAATTTACGACCAAGCGGAAAAGCGAAGTAAGATCAGAGGGGTTGTCAAAACGTCAATTTTTTCTTTGTGATTTACGATAAAGATGGATAGTTTTTTAATTAATTAAAAGACTTAATTCAGATGACGTAATTATTTTTTTCTGAATAGAGATGAAAAGAAAAGGTTTTAGTGTCAAAATAAATATGTACATTGTTGTACATAGCTTTAAAGCAAACAGAAGTTTTTTCCTACAACTGGTTGGAATTCTTCCATTTACAGTCGTCCCTGGAACCTAAAGTGAGTGTAAATGTCGTGTTGCCCGCGTTGCGTACGTTTTGGACTCGTGGGAAATCTTAGAACCGTCTCTATGTAAAGTGAGGGGACGTTCTAATAAATGCTTTAAAACTTATATCTGAAGGACGTACAGCTTGTGTGTAGTAATTGAAATGGTCGTACTGAATATAAGATATAATTAATATAAAAACTTTTCATCGGCCAATTATTAAAAATTAATGTCGGTAAGAAGCTTAGGTATATTTTGATAGACAATACTACCGCAGTTATATACTTTTAAATATTTAATTTGAGTCCAAAAATAAATCAAATGAAATAATTAAAAGAACAATGTTATTTTGTTGCGAAAAATGGGAATTGTATAGTTATTTTTTTTAAAAAAACCTACTACCTACCAAAAAGGAATATTATATTTAGCTCACTTCTTTTTCGGGTTCTTCATTAGGGAAGGTCGCACTTGTCTTGAAGTACCTTCTTTGACGTCTAAATCTGCCTTCACACCACTCTGTCGTCGCCTTGTCTTAGGACAGTCGGGATATTGTGCTTTAGTGCACAAAAATACAAATAAAAAAAAAATAGCGTCTACTTATAAAATTGAAAACGTACCCTTTGCAAGCTCGCATTACGCAATCGATAAGCATACATTAAACGCACTCGTTCGACGTGTTTTTTTCTCTTGGTTCCTGTTTTTTATTGCGATACCTGGAACTCTCTTCCGGCATCTGCTATGTATCCAGTGTCTTGTGTCGTTGTTTACACATTGACTCATGTCGCAATAAAACATCCACGGTTGGAAGGTAAATTATTTTGCGTGACTAACCATTTCATTTTTGTTTTTCATCCTTTTTCATAAATAGTTGAACAGGAAACTGGACGGGATTCGGTGAGTCGTGGCTTTTAAACTCGGCGACGTTTGAAAGATTTATTTTTGTCACGTCTCGCTCTGTTATGCGCATATTTGGGATGATATTCTCCCGTAAATCGTATATGACATCCGTAACGACCTTTGATCTGTTACCTCATTACCTGAAATCGTCGATAACTGCTGCATAAATCGCCTCTAATGATATCTACCACTAAGTCTTTGGCTTCTAACCTTGTAACGTTCAATGTACAAACAGCATTAGGAATCGACGTACTAAGTGGATTAAGTAACTCGTATGCTAATACTACTTAAATCGTGAAGCATTATATGGTAATATTTGTTCACACGAATATCATGTTGGCTGAATTATATTAATGTGTTTAAAATGCAACATATTTTTGTTAATTTTAATCGGTATTTCTCTAATAAATTATTACTAAAAGTGTTTATCGATTATATTTACAAATAATATGTTCAAATAAAGATGTAATATTTGGTAATTAATTGCATTCTTGATCTCGGCGAAGAATGATGAACTTGCAATAGCCCCAACGAAGACTTATGAGATTAATACAAATGTTCCTTGTGCAATGCCACATTAGGTGTAATCACGCTTAACAATCTATAAAGATTTAAGAAGTCCAGATTTTTAACAAGTCACGTTTATCGATCGGTTCCTGATTTTCAAGGAAATCGTTGCTTATCACGTTTTCGTTTAGAACCAAAAGTGAGATTCGGTTTCATATTCTATTAAATACACATAGATACCTAGAGCGTGTTTTGGTTAACTGACAACTAACTTTCTGTTTTATTAATAAAGAAATTCATTTAAAATAGTGGGAATACTTTAATACGCGTTAATTAAGTTTATTTTCTGTGGAATAATTAACAATAAATTTTCCTGCACGAAATAGCAAAAACATCTTATCGAAATTTTCGCATATTTAATCGTGGATTCTAAATAACATTTTTAAGAATATAAGTACGTAAGAATGTTGGTTAAGTTGCGTGTAGTGATTTATCTTTAATCTTTAGACATAGAATTAATGAACGAAATCCCACTGACACACTTTTAATTTAATGTCACTTTAAATAAGAATGTGGCGTGTACTGCCTTACTAAAAACAAACAATTTTTTTTAGTCATAGTTCTTGGTTGATATTTTGGCTTATACTACAGATCCTTGGTCTGTGACGCCAACAAATCAACTTCCTCTCAGGGCGACACATACTCGTATCTTGTATCAAAGTAACGTCAAATGTATAACACATTATTAAAGCGAATAACATTTATGTAATACCTATTATCAGCATACATAGCTGCTTAAGTATACTGTATCATTTTGTCGATGAGGTTACGGAAGGATTTTTACTGTCAAGGTACCAGCTGGCGTATCCTCTGTGAATACTGGGTTAAATGCGTCGTGGTTCTTCTATCCGATAATGTTTTCAAAGTTGATTACCAAAACACAATATCGTGATAGTGCGATTACTTTCCTATGCTTTTACTTTCTCGTAAAAACTAGGTTCGTATTGCCAGTACCACAATTCACACATTAAATCATTGGTATTTCGACTGACGCATGACGTAATGGCTTATGTTATATCTAGCATACGGTAAAATGAGTCGTTTCGATTGATCGATCCACCGTTACCCACAACAGATGTTACGAAATATTTGTATTGGCCGTCCGGTTCCTTTAGTGAGGAGAAACATCTCGCACTTTCACCATCATGCACCATCCAACTGGGTCGCCCACTGTACGGTACATTATCTGAAAGACGGACGATGCTTGCGCGAGTCATACTTTCATGAATAATTTCACTAGTGCGCTATAGAAAAATGTTGCACCTGTAACGCGTCAGAGAGAAACAAAGAGATCACAATCGTTGATATCAATCGGATATGCTATCTTCATGATTTAAATATAGAAACATGTTAGTTCTTTGATAAGTCTGTGGGTGATGTAATGCAATACGTATGGTCGTTTTTATATGAAGCTATTTTAATACTATAGACTGTAATCCAATGCACGTCTCGTATTGTTGTGTTGGTTGTGTCTCGTAGTTAATAAAGATATTCGGTAATTGCGTGTGCGGCAAGTCCACTCCCTAACTTAGATTTCAAATACCTATAGTCGATGATTGTCTAAGACTACACGAAGATGGAGACTTGGATGAAAATGGGTAAAGTATGAGAATAGATGAAAATTTGAAAAAAGAAATGAAGCGAATGAAAGTTCTTGTTATATACAAAGGAAATAGCATAATACAAAGCAGGCGATGTCGTGGACAACACCTGGTGTATCATAATAGTGGCATGGCGCTAATTTTTGAGCACTGTGATGTCGAATCACGTGAATATTAGTCTAAATTCTAGAGAAAACTAATCCAGATTTAGTTTGTTAGAAGATCTCAGTTGTCATTATTCTAACTATCAAACACGCAATCATACCACGACGTTAAATCGCGTGGGCCTAAAGGTCGAATAAGATTTCATTGTCAAACGCTCCCGTGTCGCTCGTATCAACGAATTCTATCTTCACGACTCATCTATTTAATTTGTGTCAAGTATAAAACAATTGTTACAATTTTTTGGCCTCGTTGCTAACTCCGAGATTTATGTATGCTTGTCTTTGTTTGGTTTCTCAGTTCTTGATTTTAAGAAAATAACGCCAATGATGTCAAAGATCATGAACATGGCAATAAAGTGTGTAAAGATTTCAGGGCCTTTTAATATTTTCTTAGTGCATACCTGTAAAAAGAAAGCAAAAGAGCAAAAGACTCAACTAATGTTAACGGATTACTTACCCCTTCACAAACAAATGATAATAGATGCTTTGCCAGGCTTTATGTAGGAAAGAATAGAAGATAGAGAATGATGCTGAGATAGAGATTACGCTGGTGTTCTGTAAGGTCATTCTGGTATATTCGAGCAACAGCTGCTGTTACTGCTATCCATTCCACTCTTCGGTCTTTTATATATGCAAGCGGTTCAGAGCTACCCATAAGCAGTCGCAAGAAGCAAATGAGCTGCAGATGCATTGCCTTTCTTTATTTTTGACAGAGGAAACTCTTTATTTGGGATACATAGGAAAAGGATATTATTTTTCTATCCATCCTCTCCTTCGTCCAATCTTCATCCACGTTTCAACCTGTCCAAATCATGTTACTAATATTTCGATGAAGCTTCTTTAATTTGCCGTAAGAAAAAATGTAATGTCATTATTGTAAGCATTATCCAGCCAGTGTCGCTTGTTTACCTTACAATAATGTTAATCTTCGTCTGAGGACGCGCTTCATATTTATAGTTGTCGGGCGCTATGACATCATCGGATCGATGCCTGCTTTGACGTTTTATTACATCTTACCTCACTGGTTGTTTGCGCATATTATTTTTATAGGATAAGGCCTGTAGTTCGTCATTAAACAATAGCTAGTTTGGGATTATTTATTGCGACTGACTTAAATATGCCTTAATCTAACTTTACTGCGACTGTTTAGATCTTCAGTATTTTTTCTCAAAAAATCACCTGTAACGGACAGAATGAAATAAATCTAAGCTTAGGTTATGAGCATAGAGATTTGTATTAACTTGTACAGAACTTTCGTCAAGACATTTTTATCGGCGTGTAATTTTTATCTTGTCTCACGCTAGTTATTTGATCAGGTTGATCGAAAATTGCAGTCTCCGAATGATCTGGGGCAGGTATAATATAATTCCTCACTTCCTTGTCGAGTTAATTGCACTGGCATTAGTTCCGCCAGCCTCGCAAGTTTGACGCCGCTGCGTTGCCCTTGACTCGACAGTCAGAGATTATCCCGTATTACACTTCCGATACATTTTTAACAAAGAAATGATTGTTATCAAATTTTCATAGATTTTTAAACCATGTCTTCAATTATGCATAGCCTTATAATTTAAAGACAATATTGAAAAAATCATATGATGATTATCTTTATAGATTTAGTCCGGAATTTTCAAATAAGGAATCATTTCGTAATTAGGTCATCGTGTTTATTTTATGTTATTTAATATTGTACTAAGAAAAACCTTGTACTACTGTTACTAAACTCCAGACGGTGTTCAGTCCCGACATGGTATTGTGACCATTTTAGGTGTACGTAATAAATAATGTATTTGACCTGCACGACAGCGGTCCAACAGAGTTTTACCTTCGACGCTTGTCCGAGTCGTCCTTATTCGGATCTGCGTTAATTACTTCTTGTTCCCTTTAAGTCTGTGTCTTTATTTACTTAGGATTTTTTCTTGAGGATGTTATCTGTTCTTATTGGAAGATCGTGAGCTTGTATTCGACGACCTTGTGTGGCCACATCAATATGTCTATGAATATATGTGTGTATGTGTTTTTCTCTCTACATTTATATGCCGTTACTTGCTTGCTATTTTTATTGAATTAGCTAAAATGTTTACTATTTATACGAATATATTTGGTGAAATGTTTGCTATTATTTTTAAAGAAGGTGGATAAAATTATGTAACTACCGCCAGACGACTAAGGAGGAATTCTTACTTAAAATTGTGCACTGAATTTTGGACTCTGACTTATATATTGGAAGGTCCCACACTTGCCGCATAGGAAATAAGGTCATTATGGTCACCGTAATCATAGATTCTAGGCGATTTTTGTTCATTACTTTCTTCTGAGTTACGTTTGTGGCATTACTTATCTAAAAAGATAAATAAAATTGAAGTGTCTGTATGTAATATCAAAATTTGCATGGGACTTTTACTGAAAAATAGGTAATATTATAAGGATTCAAATAGGCTAATTTGAATTAAGCAAAAAAAATTGGGTTAAGCGCAAAAAGTTAACAACCCTCGAAATTGTGAAAAAATAACGCGTCGTCATATCGAGAGCGCCGCCCGCTAGCCGCAGTCACAAAGGTTGCCTTAAGCAGTAAAATATCTATACAGATAAATAAGGTAAAAACAATAATAATGCGGGATCTGCTTGTGCTCCGTAGATAAGTATCAATAAAAGCACGCACATCCCATATCTTCCCAATTAATTCTGATGAGTGTGCACCGGACCACGTTTCGTTGCGTGTCGGACTAAGTTTATTGGTGAGCGTTAAAAGTGCTACCCCACCGTGAAAGTAAACATTTTTTTAAATTATTTACTTTTATTGAATAAAACTACGTTTTTTTTGTAAAGCATTTATTTACGCAATTTAAAGTTACCTTTTTTGTTTTTATCATCATCAGTTGAAAATGCAATGTTCTAGGAATTGGGAGCAAAATACTTGATATTTAGCCATATTTACAGACATATACTTTTTATTTTAACAACTATTTTATTGACCTTCACATTATTACCCATAATCCGCGTTGTTACCTAATGTTGTAGAAATACCAATGAAGGGTTATAGAGGTTACCATTGTTCATGGTAGCTCGTCGCTTTCTTCTCTGCATAACTACAATATATTACAGATCACATTTTAGTTTGCAACCGCAAAGAAATGAGCCTACCATACGTAAAAATCAGCTTCTAATATTGTTAAATATTACCTGACCTACAATATTAAATATGTGAAGTTTCTTATTTGCTATTACAGTTTGTAATTCAAGCTGCTATCTTTATTATTGCTGCATAATAACTGTAGCCGAGAGTGCCAGCTTAGTGCTTCTAGATCTAGATAGTCATTTACAGTTATCGGACTGGTTCATACTCTTCATTCCTATGATTTTAGATTTCTTATAATTCGAACTGTTTCCAGTTATGTTAATTTAAATGTTATCGTATTGTTTTCTTCTTTTGCCTCACGTTGTTTCTACGAATTTTCATACAATGGATTGGTTTCGTGGAAAAAAAGGTCTTGGAGCAGTCTCCACATTCCGGTGTTTAGTTAAACTAATGTCTTAACTGCTCAACAGAAAGTTGTTGTCCTAGTCATGGAATAATGCATACATTAAAGTAAAAAAATAGCGATCAGTCACTAAAGTGCGTTTAAATTAGAAAGAATTCATCACAAAAAAAGCCTAATGACTTTGAAGCGATTCTAAGAAATTAAACTTAGAGACGACTCATTGAAAGTATGTTTAATTCGTATTTCGAGTTAAAAGCAGCATTGTGGGCGGGTGCGTGGGCTTGACCTCGTGGCGTGGGCAGGTGCTAACGGGCCGCCGGCCGCCCGAGCCTTACCATTGCCTGTTACCGTCTGATACCGGCCGGTATCGCCGATGGCCCTTACTATAACTTAGTTACTGACCTTTTGCATGTAACTACAGACATAGTACCCATGCATTTCTTTGTAGACATTAAAGTTATTACGTCTAGTTTAGTATTCCATTATCATATCATTTATGAAACCTATCACTAACATGACTATAGGTCTTGTGTTTAAGAAATGAATTATCTTAGCACACAGCAGTGAGTGAATGATAGAGTGGTAGGTATAATAAGGTCAGAAGGCTAGGTCCTTTGTTAAGTTTTACTTGCTTCATTTACTCCCATTTAATTCTTAACGTCGTAGTAAACTAAGTAATTGCTGTAGTGAAATTGCTTGAAGATCCTTCGAGTTGCTTTATACGGAAACTACGGCTCCAACAATTTATGTCCTGGCTCGCTGGACGCAATGCAGGTCGTTGAATCACCGTTGCCGCCCGAGTATTTACGATGTTACTTTGTACAAAGCTATTGGATAGCATATCGACCGCACACACTGCATTTTGTTGCTTAGGTCAGTGCACTAATTTGTTTTTGTTGTTTGCAGTATCAGAGTAATTAATATATATGATTTATGAATAGAATATAGATAAAAGAACCCGCAGTTATTTATAATATCTCTATTTATTTCTAAATCTATGGCATACTAGCGGTGTCCCGTGGTTTCACTCTCCTGCAATTTTACTGTAACGAAATGATATTACCTACTTGATACTACCCTAACCTCATCATCATGTCCTTGCCCTTTTAAACTGTGACCTTAGTCCATACTATATAGGTTTTGGCTAATTTTTACGGCCGGCCACCTGTCTAAGGCCAACCCTCCTCGGGAATAATAAGCTACTAAGCTAACCTAACAAAACATATTACATAAGAATACATATATAATTTCTAAAATCGTCTATATACGTGTAAAAAGTGCGTTACTATAACCAGGGAGCGCCGTGCGTGTCTAGTTGATGTTTGCAAATTACACTGGAAGTTGCAAAATCTCCGAAATTGTTCTGTTTTTTATATAAACTTTGAATCATCATATAAATACATTAGTGAAAACTACACCCACATCGGTTAAGCCGTTTCTGAGATTAGTGGTAACAAACGCACAGGCAAACAGACAAAAATTCTTATAATTATTGTTTTGGGTTTCATGACGTATATACAAATATTTATTTGTGACTTTATTTTTATCGTAAGAAGTGAGACTTCTAAATATTTAATGATAACGCATAATACTTGCAAAACTGTTTTTCACCTTTAAAATATGTCAGGATGACCAGTGAGTACGTATCGCAAAAATTTATACTCTGTACCTACAATTAATAAAATAGGCTTGGTTAATTAGGTAATATTTTAATTGTTTGCTTTGTTACATCTGAGTTTGTAGTCTGTGTAACATTGACCTTTAGTGACCTCGTAAGCAAAAGGTAATAAAACACAAAGTAACAACAACTTAAGCATAAGTTCTTAATGTAAATCTTAGTATATGTACTATTATTATCGTCACAATTATGTACCTATTATAAAGCAAATAAAACTGTTTAAATAATAGGTTCAAATTAGTACCTATTATTAGTATTCCTATTTTAGTTTCGTAATAAATTGTTGTTTGTTCAGCTTAGTGTACTTGATGGTATTCTATGAAATATGTTTTTAATTGCGTTAAGTGTGTGTCGAGGAGGTCGTTTAAGTTATTGCCACAGCATCGATCATTTTTGCCGCAAACCGGAATTTTATGTTAGTATATTAGAACACTATAGCTAGTGAAATTATCATAATGCAACCCGTTACTTATTACATTTAGACCTCGTGGTAGAATTAATAAGGAATATAGCAAAAAAATGGTATGACTATCTTAATCCGAATCAATTGAAAAGTTGAAACATAAACACTGAAAATTGTTTAATTAACTATGTATTACATTAAATTGCTATCTCTGCGAACTTTAATCGAAATTAAAATTTGTGCTATACCTGATCTCCAATATTTCAAGGGTGTTGATGGCCGCACGCGAGAGAGTGAAATGTTGTGGCCGAACGCCTCGCTAATTGCGTACACTAATTAAACTGTACGAATTTGGTGTAGAGAGTGCCCTGCCTGCTCCACTTCCCATCTGTGCTGCGACTTAGCGCATGAAAGTACTTGATAGGCCGCTTCAGACGGCGCCTACGTATGTGTAGATGTTAATTTTATTAGTTCTCTCTCTAAATAAACGATGACAGCTTTCATTTTTTTATTAAAATAATCTTTTAAAACCTTTTACATGACTTTAATTCCTTTCCTCATTAGTGAATCTATTTTTACCAAACGTTTGGACCGATATGGCAGGTGGCAAAGCCATCTTTTTTTGTGTAGAAAAACAAAACAACATTGTCCTGATCCGGGGTTTTGGTAGACGGACCGTTCTGTCGCGACCTTTTTCGTTCGCATGTTTTTACGGAAGTTGTATCAAGTTATA
>JWHW01041422.1:52285-81320 GCA_000931545.1 Papilio glaucus
GTAGATCTACACAAAGTTGTTATCTTTCGCGCAGTTAATACGTTGGAGTAATATTAACCGCAGAGCGATGCTCCTAGTAGACGCTGCTATTATTACGTGAAAATCTGTGGGGAAGCAACATTCAAGTGATTTATGTAAGTACTTTATCGTTTGCGAGGCGCTTTTTGGTTGCGTTAAGTAACCTGAGTGTTGAAGTGCGCTAGGCTAACTTTTTATTAGATGTCATTTATTGTAATGTTATATACTATTATTATTTACGAGAATTAAGTTATTTTCGCAAAGCTTTTTTTGGCCGACTGATAGTAGGGTTTAGGGATGTATGTAATTATAGCCAGTCGGGTATTTGGGTTCTAAAGCTAACGAATGCTTGTTACAATTGGCATACATACCATTCCAAAATAATGTGATAAGTAATATTTTGAAGCAAGTTCATAAAATTTGCAGTTATAATATGAAGTACCACGAATTAGACCGACCGGTAGCAGTATTAAGTACCATAAATTTAATCGACCGGTAGCAGTTATAATACTAAGTACCACGAATAGGACTGACGCAGTTATAATATGAAGTACCACGAATTGGACCGACCGGCAGCAGTTATGATATGAAGTACCACGAATTTGACCAACCGGCAGCAGTTATGATATGAAGTAACACGAATTGGACTGATCGTCAGCAGTTATGATATGAAGTACCACGAATTTGACCAACCGGCAGCAGTTATGATATGAAGTATCACGAATTTGACCGACCGGTAGCAGTTATTATACGAAGTACCACAGAATTGCGGCGCGAAATAGAGGTATAATAGAGAAGTACTTTTGCGTTTCACTAATTGGTGTGGTATCGCCTTCTAGTCTAGTCCCCTATTTTTTCAACTTACTCCCTTTCTTTTTATTTTAAAAAGAGCAACACGTTTGGTATTCGACTGTTGCGGATGTTGAGAGGTAGCGGTGCTCACTAAATAGCAGGCGAACCGCTCACACGGTTACTTACTTGTACCATAAACAGGCAACAGTTAATTAAAAAAAAACAGGCAGTTGTAAGGACAGAAGCGAAAACTCAAAACATGTGGGAAGCCTCGAGAATAGTTCAAAAATAAATAAATAATAAAAAAAATAAACCCTTGTATCGTAACAATAAAATATAAAATTGAATATAAGAAAAATAAATTAAAAAAGTTCGTCAAAACTGTTTCAAATTTAAAAAAGCATGTTGCTGACTCGTGTTGAGCATGTTTTTCATGCGAAGCTATAATATTTTCCCCTACCAAACATCGTCTAACGTGGCTAAAGAAGTTTTCACTTCAAAAACAATAAACCCTGTACTTTGTTGTACCCCTATGACACTGCAGGAAAATATACAAAAAAAAAACCTATAACCTACCTTCCTTCTACCTTCAAAATATGTCAAGTCGGTTAGGCTACAAGGATGCCACAATGCAACGGACAATAAGCACTATAGTATCACAATCAATTTAGATTAACCGGGACCAGCCGACGATTAACTTTGTTAATATTCAAAAAGCTTTTTATACGAAATAATAGAGGGTCGCTTATTTCATTTTACATAACGATAAATCTAATATAGCTCTTAACATCCCGCGGCCCTAAGCCCATTACACCAGAAGCAATTTGTTTCAGGAATGGCTGAAAATGATGAAGAGGCTATAAAGCGGACACTACACGGACCATTAAAGATGTCGTCCAAAGGAAAAAATGGAATTCTGTCAATTTCATAATGTTCTCATAGCAAATATCCGCCGGCTACTCAGGCCACATCAAAAGACGCCGACTCGAATATCCATCGGGGGAATTAGGTTACTCGCATTTATTTTCATTTAGATTATTAGTTTTGGAGTCAAATGTGAAAAGTAATGAAATTTCTACGTACATTTATTCATTTCTTACGTGTCGGCGATAAATTCGACTTAGTTTTTTTTTCTTTATGTTTTTATTTGTGTCAAGTTTATTTTAGAACAAATGCCGCATATAAACTTTGTGGTGACTGTCGGATAGATACATGCTTCTAAAGTAATATAATATTAAAATTTACATTTTAGTAAAAAATTAAATGTTTATTCTAAGGTTAAAGTAAGATTTGTTACAAATCTCTAAAAAAATATGTACCAGTACAGTGTACCAGTAAAGCAATGTATTTATAGCAAAAAAATAATTCAGTACTATATTGTAAAAAGAAAAAAAATTGCTAGAAATAAATCAGTCTCTAGTTTTAACTCATTGTCCGGTGATCTGTCGTGTTATAACTACTAGACAATAGCGTGTCTCTGATGCAAATTAGTGTTTAAAAATTATCAAATCGTTAAAATTAGCTTAACGTCTATATTCTCACTCCGAAAATTGCAGGTTCTTATACTTAACGCTAATATTAATTAATTCACAACAAAGCTAATGCCTTCTTCGTTTTAATTGCTGTTCTTTGTTCCTTTTCCTTTCCCGTAGGTATCGTTCTGGTGTTATCTTGGCCCCGTTTTCCCTTAACTTGTATCATGTCCGACATCACTTCCGAGCTCTGTTACTCATACTGTTTTTGCTTCATTAAACTCTAATTAATTTTTTATTTACGTATTAATTTTATCTTTTATTTTTACAGGAACTACACTTCTGTCTGTACTATTTTGGGCGGGTAATATTAGATCCAAAATGTGAGAAAAAAGAATTGAGATTTCATATTTCTTATTACATATTTATTTTTGTATTCCTTTCAATATTTATAAAGGAATATAAATTATAGTAAATAATTTGTCTACCTTTTGTCACACTTTATAATTTTGTCAAATTTTATAATTATTGTTGTGGTACGTAATTCTGTGACAATAATTTTGTTTTCTTTCTTTCTTTCTAATGTTTAATGTACTGTAGATTATTTTCACATTTCGTTAATGACTTGACGGGAATCTGTCTTTAAATACATCATCATTACCTTTAAATTCAATTCTTTCCTCCCGAAACCGTCACTTAGTTTTACTAAATTAAAAGCAGCTACGTACTGAACTCGACGCGTTAAAGTCGTAAAAAATAAAATCTCTTTGTCATCCAATACGTGTCATAAATTCTGTGACGAAAATATCTTAAAATACGTTCACGAAACGAACCAGAAAAGTGGTAGACTGATTTGAATCCCTTGCCAAACGGAAATCTGTAGACTCTGTTAACCCTTCGGGGTTATAGGTGCTTATTAATTAATTATTTAATTCATTTGTTATTCATATTTATAAGCGTTTGCTACATCTGTCTATCACAGGTTGTTTTGTAACGTTAAAACTAGAATTTATATTATTAAAGTAAAACCATGATATCATATTTAAAGGAATTTATTTTCCATCCTTGTTCACGTTATACATTGATTATACAATAAATATTCTTGAGAACACAATATTCTACATTAATTAGGTAATGAAATTAGATAGCATGTGATAAATTTTAGTAAAATCACTTAATTATCGTCTTAATTTTATAATTAAGTTTACTTTAACTTTGCTTAGTGAATTGCTGTGCTAAATTTATTAATTCAACTTTGATCGTAAAGTTACGAACCGAAAACGTAATTGAATTTTAGTTGTGATCTAGTCAAGTTAATTAATATAAATAGAATAAGAGAAGTAGGCTACGAGCTTGATCGTTGAGGCTTTATACAGCTGGCTGTAGGCTGTATTAACATTATTTTCAGTAAAAAATAGTTTGTTCACCTCCAAATCTACGTTCATATTAACAAATTAAATATTTAAAAAATTATATATTTTAAAGAAGGAAAGATAGCATTTGTTATTTCATACGGATCAGAGTGAAATATAAAAATGTAAATTAATACATTTAAATTACAATCTACATAAAAAATTATAACGTCACTGACAACTTGGTTCATTGCAGAGTGTTACATTGTATGTTTGCCAAATGTTCATGAAGGAGGAACGTTGGATGATCTACTTAGCTAAACTAGGTTGTAGAACTGCGTCACGGCTGCATATGAGCTGTTGTAATGCCTGCGTAATGTTTGAGGCAATGAACGCTCACATTGATGTCTGGAGGTACAATTTTATAGAAGAATGAACAGGAATTATACTTTTCAGTATAATTCCTTTTCCCATTCACCCCCACCCAATTCAATCTTCTTCCCCTTCCCGTCCTTATTACAAAAGGACTAGAATAAGGCCTCCGGCACCTCACTGCTTAGGCAAAACGTAGAATATACTTCACGCCTGTCTTCTGTGAGGTCGTAGTATATTATTGGTTGATTCCTCCCATTCGTGCAACAGATGTTGTTTTTGCGGGCTCTACCACTGTTTTTAATATAACCGTGACACCGTATATGACCGCAAATGACGCGAAACTAATATTATTAAAGTAATAGAATCAGTAAAAATATATTCCTACGTAGCCCTTATTGTATTTTAGTAATTGTGTATAATATAAAAATCCCTAATATAAACGCGTAATAGTTTTAGTATAAAACTATTCAGTAAATGATTATCATAATAAAAATAGGCAATAACTTTAACTATTAAATGTGACTTGACTATACTATTAAGAGCAGAGATTTATTAATAATGTGTAAACTCTCAAACTAATGAAGCAATTCTAATCATTTCTTTAGAAACAATATCGGCTTAATTTTTTTAAAATTGACGCGCAATATTGAAATTAACCTCGAGCAATGCCGGAAATTAATTGTTTGTTTGTTCCGAATAAATCGAAAACTACTGAACCGATTTTAAAATTATTTTCAACAATAAGAAATCTCATCTATACCTACCCAATATATATCTACCCGAACAAAGCTGGGGCGGATTGCAAGTTAATATTAGAAGTACACCCACACACACCAATGGCTCAATTATGTTCCAGGGATTGTATAAAATATCTAAATGTTACTAACAGAATTGTCTATTTTTTCTACATTTATACGACCGTAGTCTTGAATCTCTACAGACTACGAAGCTCGTTTTGTTATTCCACTTTTATAATTGTATCCCAGATTGTTGTCATTATTTCATATAACAAAAAGAAGTATTGTTTTATCTTTTTTGGTTATTACTTTGTAGTGATAACGGTTTAATCGACGGTGTAATGTCTCGTGTTTGTCACTTGCTGTGTCGGCAATCTTCGTTCTGCTTTCCAATTAATTTATGTTTACCTTACTAGCTGTGTATATTGTATAAATTGATGGATGGGTTGCACTCGAGTCGATTCCGTCCATTGAATCATTTTGAGATATACGACATTTTTCGTATTTTTTTGTATAAGTATACTCTTTGTAGTTTCTGTCATTTCACTAGAGATAACAAAAAATGTATAAGACAACGTATTTTCTCTAAAAGTTTCATATTTATTCTGCTATTCTGAGAGACAATTCAAAGATCAAAAAACTCTTTTCAGCGGTTCTTCAGCTTTTATAAATTGTGTTACTAACCTGACTTCGTTTTATGTTTATGTAGATAAAATGGTACTTTTTCAGTCAAATAGAAGTTCGTTAAAACAAAATACAGAATTCATCGTCTTAGGATAAAATAGGGTTAAAAAAATAAAGCCGGAAAAAACAAACATGGAAAAAAAGTGAAGCAGGAGGAAGAAAATGAAGAAGCAGCCCTTCAATTCGTTTAATACTCAATGGTGTCTTAATGGTCGAACAATTATTTACTCCCATTTTCTTCCGAGTAAGAAAGGCTTTTCTTTCTAGCCTCTTAGAAAAACGCTAGCATCTGGTGACCACGCTTGCGTTTTTACCTCTGTCTAGTCATAGAGAAACAATTCAACTGACATAAACAAAGAAATTCGTACATTTAATTAAATATTGTGTTAAATAATACACTTCATTAATACAGGGACCGACCCGAAAGCTATTCTAAGTCACTGAACATCTCGTTATAATGGAATAATTGTGATGAAACAAAAGGGCATTAATGTTTTTTCTTGTTCCGACGCTCGCCCCACGGATTTTTCTCACTTAATTGGATGTGTCACTTATACATATATATATATATACACTGCTTGCTTGCCGCGTCCTGTTTTCCTGATGGGATATATTAAGTATATATTAAGCGT
Source organism: Papilio glaucus (assembly GCA_000931545.1). Taxonomy (NCBI): domain Eukaryota; kingdom Metazoa; phylum Arthropoda; class Insecta; order Lepidoptera; family Papilionidae; genus Papilio; species Papilio glaucus. The sequence goes on from JWHW01041422.1 coordinate 58,348, forward strand.
ACTTTTGGCCGCAAATTAAGGATAAGTTATTTATTCGATATCTTTGTTTTTCTTGTTACGTTTATTACGAATGACGATGTCCATTTCTTGTACGATTGTCGATTTGTAGATTTGATCGGGATGTAGGTATGGCATAACTTAATACGAATAAATGAATTTATCCTATGGTTTGTAAGATAAATGTTTCTTGAGTATGTAAGGGAACTTGATTAAGTTGTAACTGAAATGAGTTTTCGAGGTTTGAATATTTTAAAGTAATGAATATTTACATTGAGTAAATGGCAAATTATTATCACCTCATCAGACTCACATAGAAGACCGATATCAAAAGTATTATAAAGCAACTTATGAATTATATACCTACTAGCTGCTGCCCGCAGCTTCGCATACATTCGTTTCTCATTTTCCACTCTAGAAAATTTTGTAAGGTGATTCCGCGTATAATAAATTAAATTATTATGCGCGGAATTATAATTTTAATTTATAATTCAAGGCAGCATGTGTCAAAAACTTGTTTGTCAAAACATGAAACATCACCATGGCAAGTATTTGGTTTTATGTGCCTCGGGAGCAGATTTATATTCGGGATAAAATACCCTATGTTATTTTCTGTACCCTTGACAATGTGAGTGCAAAATTTCGTGATGATCGGTTGAGTAGTTAAAGAGTTAAAGCGCAATAAATAAACAAACCGACAAACTCATATTTTTATTTATAATATTAGTTAGTATGTACTGAAAAAATAATAACTTACTTAACCTAACCAATTATTTGGCTATCCTAAACATATAACTATTAATGATACATGATTTAGTACATAGTATATTTGTATGCATAACAACCCTTATATACTGCTAGGTGTGAAATTAAATTCTTCGCAAGCATACGGTTAAAAAATATATATACTTACATATATATCAAAAGTAATTTATGTAGCCGGCAAGATATTAAAGAACTAACATTTAGTCGTAGCTGACTCTGCTACGGAGGAACGTTATTTAAACACAAAAATACCGTCACGAGTGACATAGATGTACATACCAGTACAATACAATACAAGTAACATACTGTTATCTGTCAAGAAACTTTAAAGACAGTTCAAAAGATATTAACACAAACAAGAAGAAGTTTAACTGTTCCCGTGCGAAGCAAAAGCTTCACTCCCTTGGAACTTTTACAAAGTGTAAAATTTTGTTCTTGGAATGAATTCCTTAAGCTTTATTTTAAGCTGTTATAAGGTATTAAATAAGCTTTTTAATCTTAAAAGGTAAACTGGAAAGTAAATTATCAGAACAATAACATAAATCTCTTTTCAAGGAATAAAAAATATAAGCGGCTCTCCTGATTTTAAATTACCGACCGACACCATTTATGATTTACGGCAACACCAAAAAAAATTCAGTTGTATTGGTCTTTTCTCCCCACAATCCCCCTATTTTTAATTGAAAAATCAAGGGGATTGGTAATAGCTGTATTAATTATCAAATGTAACGAAAATTATAAATAACATACGTCCGCTAATGGCCTAAAATCAATGTAACGCAGTACTCTTTTCTAGTTCAGATATAATAGAAATGTTCCTAGTCAGTTGTATTTGAAACTCCAAGGAATTCACAAATAATAAAAAGTTAACTTAAAAAACCTATACAACCCCAAAACACTCCGGGGAAAAATACAAAAACACCATTATTCAAAATCGGTCAAGACATCTAGGCTACAGGAGGTCACAATGAAACGGACATACATACATACACAAACCCACATACATATACACATACCATCGAAAAACATAACCCTCCTAGTAGAACAAAAATAAAGGCTATTATAAAGGATCGATACACTCGATACTAATTGTCTTTAACCAAAGCTTTTAAATCATATTGTGCGCCGATACACTTTATTAAATTTTTAATAGCTCTCGTCCGCCCGCGTTTTGCTTTAATATTTTTTATGGATTATACATTTTGTTGATAAAAGATTTTCCCTTAGCGATGTAATTACCGTTATTATTTTATATAGCACAGCGTGTTGATAGCAAAATAAGATAATTGTTAAGATGACTGTGACAAGGTCTTGAAATATCAATACCAATGACAATTTATAACAAGTAATGGTAAATTAAATAAACCACAAAACCCAATTGACTGTATGATTATTCATCACACAATCATATTGCCATATGACATTGCGGGAAAGATTACGAAACTGACGACACCTCACTCTTCAAAATCAGTCCGCCGGTTAGGCTACACACAATCGCATACGCGCAAAAATCATTACCCCCTCTTTTTGGATCGAACGGGTCAAAAAATTATATTTTATACGCTCTTGTATCTTTAAATGATAAAGTTAATAATAATAACAGCTTATATCAGGTTTCTATTAATCTGTATATTTCTAGCTAAAAAAATAATGTGTAATCTTTTGCTTTAAATCAAAAATATTTTTTTTTAAAATCTGGTTCGCAGATTAAGGCTATAAGTACATCACATTTAACACCTTAAATTGGTATAGATGATAAAATATTTATTATCTTTGGAATACCCTAAAGTCCCTGGGTACATTTTATGATAAGTTTCTTTTTCGCTTCGTCCGTTGCTTCCTTTTTACCTTTCATGACTTTGCCCACGGCGTCCTCTTTGAAGTTAATATACTTCTCTTAACCTAAAGTTCTAACTTGTAATGAAATTCTGCGTATAAGCGTATGTCTAGCTTAATCGAACTTCCAGATGGACCTTGTAGAAACGGTAAAGTCGATGAGGTGCGCGGAGGACCGACGGACAACTATTCATGCAACTATCTAAAATTAATCAAAATTGATAAACATGAAAACCAGTTGCCATTGTTATTATCATATGTAAATAGATCTTATTACATCTAAACTTGCTTCACAACATCGATATCGGTATTATCGTGGTCCGCATATAAATAAGGCATTAAAATGATGTTAAGCAATATCACATACACGTATGGAATCAGTTCACGTCGCACATGCGTCGCTTCCTGTATTCCAATAAATAAAACGGCCCGACTTTATTATTTACGTGAACGGACCGAATTTAATGTATTGTTTCTCAGTGGGTGGCATACATTCATTTTATAATAAATGTCATTTGGATTACTCTACAATGATATACATATTATAATTGATTCAATTCGACTCTCTAAATTAAACACCACGTGTTCAGTCGCAACGTATAACATTTCAAACTTACTTAATCTATATATATAAAAGGAGGTATGTGTATGTATGTATAGACTCCGAAACGGCTTGACCGATTTCGATGAAATTTTGAGATTAGGTGATCCTGTGAAGCCGGGGCAGATCACTAGCTATTAATATTAGATTAAAGGGTAGTGCTGCCATAACCTGTATACAATGGATTTCTGTCAATATCCTAAATATTGCTTTTAAAATGAATACTAACTTTATAAATACGGTAAAAGTGCTGAAGACTTGGGTTGGGTTGACATGACAAACCAAAACGTCAAATTTTTGGATCTCGAAACTGTCATCACTTATTCACCCTGAAAGTATCATTAAATCTGAATGCAACTATATACATTTATAGATATTTTTTGGAGCAGAAAGTGGCAAACGAGAAAGCCTCATGTTAAGTGACAACTACCCATAGGCATCCATCTGTTGCATTCCATTAATGGATAAAAAAAGGGATAAACAGAATAAAATTCCTATCCATCCCATCCCCTCTCAAATCCTCTTCCCCTTCCACCCTTTTCTAATGAGAAAAGAAAAAATGAGGACTGTAAATGGGACTCCGACACCTCTTCAGACGAAATACAAAATGCTTCACGTCTGTCTTCTGTGAGGTCGTGGTATTTCATCGGTCGGCAACCATTCGTGCAACAGATGTTGTTGTTGCAGGATAAATTAAAATTGTTCGAGTAGTTTCGAAGACTAGCCTATACGAACAAAGGCACGTGTGTGTTTTGATGTGAGATGGGTAAAAGATATAAAGAAAATATCAATAAAAATAATCAAATATAAGGTTTGAATGTGAACAATAAATTTTGTATTCAAGTCTCATATCCAACAGTAGTAAAAATATATTAGGCGGCGACTTTATCATTTCATTATGTTTCACATTGTTACTATATACGATCCGATATTAAGTTGTCATCAGAACTTATATACATTTATCATCTAACGAATTTATTACAGTTAATTTTACGAACAAAAGTCGAAAATGTTAAAGTGACCGCTTAATTTATTATGCGATTGTATTGACTTGTATTCGGGAAAGAAATCCACTAGACGGTTGCTGGCGATGCTACCGCCATCTTTGTGGTCAAACAAATAATTAATTTGCTTCAAACTTTCGAATAAATCAAATACATACATATATTTTAATATATACTTTTAGGCCGTTTGAGACTCGATTCGTGGTGTTCAAATAATAAAAGGTATCATCCAACCACCAGTCGTATTGGGACCTAAATAAAATGTATATTTAGAAAAGGATTCGTAAACAATTTCGTTTAAAGCGCTTTATGAAAACAACATGAAATATATGATGAAATCATGATTGATGATCGCCAGATGTCGTCCGCTTACGCCAAAGGTTACGTTTAACTTAATTTATTGTCATGTTAAACAGCTGCCCAATATAAATATTGTTATGAAACCACGTGTATTTTTAGTGCCAAATAATCTTCACGTTGTGTGTAGTTTAAAATGTACTACGCAATACTGTTTTTATATCATTATCATTAGCCAATGGACATCAATGTTAGACGTACGCCTGCTACAAAGATCGCCTGCAGATATGCAGACTATTGTAGCTCTCATTCAGTGGACTTCCTCAACCTTCACCAGATCATTTATCTTGTGATCCTTTTCCTATATAAAAGATGTTGTTGCCTATTTTATTTTTTCCTTTTGTTTTGTATTCAATTCGTGTTTGTTTTTTCCGTATTGTAATTTAGAAAATGTTTGTTTTTGTTTGTACCTGTAATTGTTTGATTACCAATAAATCTTTATTTCTGTATTTTTGGAGACCTGCCTAAGCGTCGTGTGTTACACCAGAACATTTTGGTCTTTTAGGACGCCTGTTCTGCAAACAAGGTAACCCATAGACAGTTGCCTTTTTAAGAGCGTTTTTAGAACGATGCAATTAATCATTAATACCCACTTTCTTAGAGCGATTGTAGACGTCCGTTTTTTCACCTGACGGACCGTCGATAATAGGCATCGGTACATTCGCCATAATTTGGTCGCCGGACCCGTATTCGGTGAGTGTACACACATTAATTGTAAACCATACACCACCGCAAATCCGGCAAATAACACGGTCCGTCGTCCGACGAAAGAGACGGACGTCTACAAGCGCTCTTAGTCTTTCTTAGTCCGTTAAGCATATTAAATTGTGACGACATAAGTCTTATCGTTAATTGGTGAAAATATGCATGAGATTTATATCGTATAAAAATGTTTGTGTGATTGCGCAGAATAGAATTTTGTAATGCTTCTGACACACCCTTTTTTCTCATTGACATGCATGTTAGTTTTCATTTTATCACTCAAATGATCTCCATATTATTAATAGGAAAGATTTGTCTGTTTGTAAAGTAAACTTCGAAACTACTGATTCGATTTAATTTTTTTAACACAATATAGTCATACATAAAAACATTTCTTTGCAGATTCATAATTCACAGTGTCGTAATCTAATGCTTGTTTACGCGAAATACACTAACCTATATATTATAGATAGATACCGCGTATTAAAACTATGTGTATTGCGTTCTTTAGCGCCGACTAAATCGTTAAATTTCCGAACGTAAATAATCCGCTTTGATCTGAAACGGGAACAGGATTTTAAAAATTACAAACGTGGCACGAAGCGAAAGTTTTTATATTCCCTACTTACATTTTTACAAACAAATTTTCCAATTCGGTGTATTGCGAATTCGGACTAGAAGGTCCTGACGAGTTATTGTGTACGATAAGCAAGAGCCCACGTACGATACACAAGAGCTCGTATCCCAATCATGTAATCAGGGTACACACAGATAACGAGTATTAACTAAAGATTCCAAATCCAAAGAAAACACGGAGGTGATCTTATCGCAAGCAAACGACGCACAAATGTACAAATCTTTGTTACGTATACATATCACTTATTTGTTATTTCGGCCGAACTATTCTTATAACTAGTCATTATAGCGAGATAAAAGAGAAAACCCACCAGTTAAAAATATTATCTTTAATCACTTACAATTTAAAAAAAAATGTAAAAAAAGATTATTTAAAATTAAAGCCATGATGAAATGTAGACAAACGTATGTATTATTTGCGATTCTTTCCGAGTTATTATTTATTGCTGACTTGTAATTTATTTAATAACCAATGAATATTTATTTCTGTAAAATTTATGTGGTAGAGCTCGCAGCAGTAACAATTTTTACACGAATGCGTCGGGGCGACAGGACCACTAGTTCACAGAAGACAACCGCGAAGTAAGAAGTATTTTATGCTTCTGCATTTTGTTTGATGAGTGAGGTGCCGGTGTGCCAATTGTAATCCTCAATAAAGATCAGGATTGAAGAGGAAAGGGAATAGGTAGGAAAAACAAATATCCTTTTATCCAAAATAAAGTTAGGCATCGCATATACAACTCACGTGCTTGTTGCGTTGCATAGCACTCGTTTATCACCTTCTTCTATAAAAAAGAATTTTTAAAGAATAATAATCACGTGACTGGCATAAATGTTTTCTTGTGGAAGTGTTACTTCTCCACTGTCACGCGACTCTTACTTTACTACCTGGGAATATTTAGGACAGTGTGAGGCATTTCTTTAAAGTGACAACATATCTTTAGCCTGATTATATTTTAAAAACTTAGTTATTGTTACACAAACAATAGCTCTGATTTTGTTTGAACGTTCGATTGGTTTTTTATTGTCTCAACAATCGTTTAAAATTCATGAAAAATACGACGGTTGGCGCAAGCTCCTGTGAAGCTATCTATATAAAAGTGATTATTCAATCACAGCTGTCACAGGTGGGGACAGAATAAATTTTGTTGATTTTATTCATGGGAATGAATAATTGAATAGATTTTTATATATTCAAAATTAAAACAAGTACGCAAGTATAAATGCGACCATGCATATATGTGTAGGACTACAACGTGTAGGATAAAGATATATCTTTGTATGTAAATTAAAAAACTAAAATCTAGTAAGTTTTCTCAAGTTTCGCTGATATGAACATTTATGCTTACTAACACTGAATATATTAAAACTATGAACTATGATAATTTGTTGATTATTATTTTTTATTTAGGTGAATATGTTTTTATGATATGTAAGTTTTAAACTTCAAACCGACGTGAGTTACAATCAAAATGAACATTACCGAATGTTTACCTCCATTGAACCTTTCTTAAAGGGGGAAAACAAATTAACAACTCCTCTGTATTATTTGAATGTTAACAATACTAGAAGCGCTTCATATTAAATTATTTGAAGGTCATTAAATTCAGCTAGAAACCAAAGCAATAAGGGATTTCAAGCAGCTCATGAAAAACCAAATTTTGTCTAGCACCGTTAAATGTTGATGAATTTTTGTTTATTTACGAAATTTCTGCCACTTATATCCTTAGTAAATAAGTAACAGGTGTGTGTGGTCGTTGCCAGACAAATAATGTTTTATCAAAATAAAGATAACGTCACATTTATATATTGTACGGTGATTTGTATCATAAATCATTAGATTATCTTTCTATATTCCTCGCAGCTCTAACACGTGACCAAAACTGTCAGGATCTGTCTTCCAGGAAATAGATATGTTGCACAACGTTCCGGATGGGGATAATATATCATTTCATGTATTTCATTCCTCAGTAGACAGTGAAAAGTTGGATGCTTTAATCATAAATTCTTTGTAGCTTAGCTTGTATTGTTTTAACGCGTTAAAGACGACTTTATTTCAGAGATAGTAAACATTTTAAGGAATGTTAAATCATAAAAATAATGTGTAATAATAAAAGATTAGTATGTTAGCACATAATTATGGTCATGAAAAATCTTTACATTTTATTAAAATAAAAAACACTTTTACAAAAAATGTAGTAGAGTCCTAATTCTGGAATATTCTTATTGTTAATGCTTATTTTACATACACATTGTTCGATGTTTATCTAACCATACTTAAAATCTTACTCACCATCTCTATGCTATTAATATTTGAGTGTCTAATATCATTTCTTAATGGTGTTATGTTTCATAGCTTAATTTTTATCTAATACTGTGGTATAGTAGTTGTGAGCCGACTTTCTAATTACAATTTCGATTGAATATAAAAAGTATAAGGTAGTATTTGTATTGAATTTGAATTATTGTTTTGTTTTTGATCAGATTTCCGCAGTTAAAAATGAAACTCTCAAAAACTTTAATTACCTCTACAACCTTTTAAGTTTAGAAACTATTTCATTAGATTTGATTAAAATACTTTTTATTTTTTACATTAAAAGACACATTTATTTAACCTTATAAACTACGTATATAGCATTAATCATCTGGGACAACGGACAGACTAAAGACATGACCCCTTATCGGCGTGACTTCAAGAGGCGAATATGGAATTTCGCCAATTTCATAACGGCTCCATAACAAACGTCGTATAACACGAACGTTATATGACAAGGCGACTTAATTCGTGCAGGAATGACTCGCTATAAATATATCGCATAGCTCTACGCCCTACATGGCACGGGATGTCCTATTTAGAGCTCCTCTTTGTCTAGACTTGCTGTGAATAATGAAATAAGTTGTAACTCAATAATACATTGACAGTATAAGATTTATTCTCACGAGTATAATACTCACGTAGTCCAATACAAAACAGTTTGCAGGAATCACGTTAACAAATGATTATTGTGTTGAGTATTGAAGTGATTTTATATTGAGTTTGGCTCCCGACAAATGTGTGAAATCTTAATCCTTAGATTATATTGATTACTGCGTTGTTGTATGAAGATATTATTATTATTATTAATCATCTTTGGTCCAATGGTGCGCTAAAAATTTATTGTATTTTTTGTGGACATTCGCGATTTTACGGAAAAGACATCAGCACAGATAAATAAAAAAAAACCTTATATATATACAAGAGCTGATAATATTTGTTACAAATTATTATATTCAAGGTAAGTGGCAAATTGGTGGCCAACTTTCTCTTCAATTTTTCGACCATAGCGCGACCAGACATTAAGTAGGATAAGCGCGATCCATACCTCTCTGGCTTCTCCTACATCCATACATCTACGTATACATACTCATCGGGTACGGATACTCTTTATATCGCCCTTGTTAAGTATATGACAATCAATTATTTATTGGCATTTATTAAACTTTTTGGCTTTTGATTGTGTTTTTCATTTTGTTGATGGATTAGGTTGTCGAGTTGGCAAGATATTTAGGAACCAGCGTTCATTGCATCCGCATCGAATTAAACGGCAACGGTAACGACTCCGACATCCGTAGTGATTGTCAATCAGATTGATTTACAGTGGTTGCGTGATCGAGTGTGACGAGAATTGAATCAGGCTTGAATTGATTAAGGAAGGAATTTAAGATACGCGAATTGTTTTTTGGTGATCATAGTGATTTTTATTTAGCTTATAGTTCACATATCTGCCTTTAGAAATAACAATTGCTATATTTATGAATTTTGTTATTTATATATAACTAAATTATTATAAATGAGATATGAATGTGGAGGGATATGTCGGTAAGGGTAGGCCTAATAAAATATTGATGGATTGCGTGAAAGGTGACATGATTAAGGAGTATCGACCCCACATAGAGTGGAAAAAGGTCAGGAAGATGATGAATTATTACAAAAATAATTTGTTACGAATTCAATTGAATTATCACGGTTTTGTACCTTTACGCTTATAATGATTTTAACTAATTTTATACAATTAATCAAACTTTAAAAGAACTAACACTACTTTAGCATTTGTCACTGATCTAGGAGTAAGTTGAGTGATTGCCGTCCCTATCTCCTATTGGTTTAAAATATAAGGATTGGTAAATTTAAAAGCTGGAGTTAGTAGTTTATTTAACTTTAAAATGATTATGTTATTCCAACATTGATTTAAACTTCTTGTTCCAGACAAATATAACGATTGCCAGGAGAGAAATTAGTTTTCGTAATAAATCATCCTGCGCCTAACTGCTGACTGGGAATGTTGATAAATAACCTTATATAAGTTACGGAGCACAAAGGAGTGGCTTTGAGAGACTAACTTTCTAAGAGACAAAAGATACAATGACAAACTTTTGGGACGTCGAGTAAATCAGCTGTTCTAGTTCTATTTTTCTTTCGATATATTGAAAACATATTTTTATCTTAGTATCTTCATCCCCCTTTGAAATATTAAGAACCGTATTGGTTCTTAGTATTGTAAAATTGTTTAACTTCAATTAAATATACTTCAATTCAATTTATGTTCGACTATTATGTGTTTTTATGTATTATAAAAACAATTCAACGTAATTCGAAGCGAATAAAAGTAGCAGTTCATGTCAAAGAATTTTCAAGAAAAATTTAAGTGTTGTTGCATCAGAATTTGTGTTTTTAAAATTTTGCTTGTACATCTATATTTTTAAAATAATGTGTTTACTTATTGAATATCAATTTAATTATTTAAACTTTCGTGAGACATATTTTAACACACTAATTAAAACGGCTTTACTCACGCGTGGTTCGGTGTATGTACCGACTAGTTTCGGCGACCGCGAACTTATGCCAGCCCCACTCACCCTGAGGAAGAGCCCCCGAAGGGCTCGGAACTAGTCGGTACATACACCGAACCACGCGTGAGTAAAGCCGTTTTAATTAGTGTGTTAGAATATCAATTTGCTAGTATTAAGCGTCACACATCAATATTTCTTCACCTCAAGATTACAAAATTGGCTGCCACGTATGGTAAAAAAACTATCTTAATGTGGAATAGACTATAAGTACGCCCTTTACGGATTACGTACGTAATCCATTCATTAGAGAAATAATTAAATTGTTATCATCATAAGAGTAGCTTACGTTAGAGCATATTGCAGTCATGTCACATGCAAGACATATGAACGTCGTCAAACAAAAAAAAACAGTTTGTAATTCAACATGTGTCTGGGACGGCGCGTCAGATGTGCGCGGTACGGCCGCAAGTGTACACTAATCCCTTTAGCAATGATTGAATTTTCTTGTGTCTTATATTACATAACAGTTTCGTGTAATTCTCTCCCTTCATACACTTCAAAATTTTCTTGCCTTTTTATAACTTTATTTGGGGCGGCATAACATGTTTGCGACTTCCACATCGATCTATCATCCGTCATTACAGTCGTCGCACTGCGAAGGGACTTAATTGTGTCACCTTTTATCCATTTACTTTTAGGTCTGTTGTAGGAATAGGCCGTGTCAACTGGAGAAGTACGTCGACTTCACCGGATGACGGCGTAAAGCATTAGTAACCATTTTGCGGATAAAAGTTTTTGAAACATGACGTAAATGTTTAAAGAAAAACATTCACTGAAAAATAACGCTAATCTACCGCCATGTATCAGATACATGTAAAACTCACGCACACGTCTACATCCGTAGGCATCAACTGTGTAAATGAGTTGCATTGCGTTAAAAAAAAATTTTCGCTTGCTTTCCATCGGCAACGGTGAGCATGGAAAAGGACGGAATAGGTAATGTTAATATGTTTCAGATACAGATTAATTTGTTTCACAAACACGTAGACTTTGTTTCTGAATCTGTCTCTATAAAAAGGTATCTTAGTGAAAAAGTGGATTAAATTTAGGTGAACGCCATACCAAGACTGCCGTCAGAAGTGAAAACACAAAAATTATAAACAACCCTTGTATCTTAAATAAAAAATATTAGGGATCGCAACGAAGGGACAAAGAAAATCAAAACAACTTATTGTGCGCACTGTAACAATCGGACGACTACTTAAACTGGGTCCGCATCTATCGATGATTTCAGGGAAGGGGTTGTGTCCCTTAGAGGGAAATTGGAAATCACGATTAATCAAGTTAGGTCGAACGACGAAGAAATATTTAATCTACCCTTTATTTGACCATAAATAGATGTGGTATTCATTGTCTATGTTTTATTGTTAAATACGAATACAGTTTATTTATTTGTGTCGATTGCAAGATAATGAATTGCTATATTCATCGCCATGAAATAAACATAAATAAATAAAACATTGATTTATTTGTTCGTAAGATAAGAAGAGACTAAAAACTCATTGGTTCAAGGACATTTTATTCGAACCTCCAGCCATGAAAATCGTATTCAGACGACTGTGCATATGAGTAACTAGTGTTACATCTTTTATAGCAGACGACATATCATGGACAAGGTCTTAAACTATGCGCACCCTAGCTTCAAAGAAGTAACACAAAATACATTAAACCTAAACTTCTTTAGCCACGTAAGATAATATTTGGTACGAATCTTCCGCATTAACAACATGCTCAACATGCGTCAGAAGCACGCGACATCCTAATTTGAATTTGGAACAGTTTCGACGAAGACTTTTTTCATTTATTTTTCTTGAATTCAATTTTGCTAAGCTTTCAGGTAGTGCAATGTAAGTACCGACTAGTTTGTCGCAAAGCCATCACGTTAGTTAAGCCATTTTCATACAATCATTTATTTTGTTTTTGATAAAATATTTATTTGATATAAAATTGTTTTGATGGACTACAGTCTACACACTGAACAAAGTAATTAAAATACTACATTTAGATTGTTACATAACTGGTCTAAATATGACCTACATTCCGACATACAGAAATCATTTCTGTTTTCAGTATATCATAACACATATGAAAACTTTCAAAACATGATACGCCCGACATTGTGCTCGGCCGCAATTTCTTATTACTCGTAAACTCTGACGACTGAAAATATTTATGAAAGATATGTTTTTAAATTTGTATGGAAACAAGTGATGTTACCTTACGCTATGGTTGACGAAATAGATATCAATTAAAAATAATTAAGAGAGACAAGTTACCAGTTTTATATTAACTTTTTTAATTTACTGACATACATTTATTTTATATGAACATTGTGTTGCTATCTCATCACGCGTTGATTCTATATATGTTTATGTCGGCGTTAATTTGTTACCTATTAACAGACTTATAAAACGTGGTAGAGCCTGCAACAAAAACATATTTGCATGAATGGGCCGGCCCCACCGGTGAAATACCACGCCCTAATAGAAGACACAGGTGAAGTATATTCTGCGTTTTGTAAGGGTTCGACGAGGGAAGGGATGGATAGGACAATCAAACATCCTTTTATTCTCTTTATCCTTTCCTTCATTAAAAGCAACGCATCTGCAACTCATTTACTAGTTGCATAGACATCGTATGGGTAGCGCATAGTATCACCGTGAAAGATACATATTAATATCTCAGCATTGTCTTTGAAAAGTTGAGTTGTCACCGACCCTATACTCTTCTTTTTGCTATCTATTCTGAAGAGATTTCCACTGTTGTAAATGTTGATTAGCAGCTGTGGTCAATTTAGATTGAGTTAACCGTTTGTTTGTTTGCTACCTTCTACCATGAAAATAAATAAATGACGGCTTAAAAATGAACCTTACGGCTGCAGTATTTACAGTATAAAAGTTATTTATATGCCAAATATTCTGTTCCAGGGTTTCTATCTTATCTCCATGGTCTACTTTTTTCATGGGAAAATTTGTTTTTGTTTACCTTTAAATAATTATTTCTAATATATCTTTTCGTCGATTTTACTGCGTCATACAATCAGCATTAACGGCCGCTGTACAGTCGGCAATAAAGTCGCACATCTCCAGATAAACTTCCCGATTCAATTTAAAATTTATGACCAACTCGTTAAATTAATAGCCCAACCTATTTCCAATAATAGGTTTACACACCGTGATTCACTAAAATGTATAATTACGTTAGTAAATGTGTACGTAATAGGGCACAACCGTAAGCTTGAAGTATAATATGACAGTTCCGTCACCGCATGTTCTTCGGCAAAATAAAGAGCTTTTTTAATGTAAGAAAAAACTTGTTTTTTTTTGGTTGGTTCACTTGATGTAACCGTTGAGTGACTATCGCTACTCAAAAATATCTGCAACAGTGACGTTACCACTCAGTACAGGACAGAGAAAGGAGGTAGACAGGGAAAATTATACTAGGAACAGTTGAAAGGGGAGACCCCTCTCATCTAGTGTGATGAGATGAGGTGGATTACGTCAAGGTCACCTCAATCTTCATAACCTCACAGAAGACTGGAGTGAAGTAGAAGTATGCTTCTGTATTTCGTCTTATCAGTGAGGTGCCGGTGGTCCAATTTCAATCTTCACCTTCTCATCATTCCCTCTTAATAAAGGTAGCGGTCACTTAACAGCAGATGAACCGCTTGTTCGTTTGCCAATATGTATGAATAAAACAGTTTAAAATTCAAGTAAAAAAGGAAATACTACGTATAATTTAAATTAAACATAGAAGTTCTCGAAAGCAGACGTAAAGACGTAATAACAAGACTATGAAAATCCTAAACAAGATAAATCCTCTATCACTCATTCAAACTCGATACTAAATTCTCGATAAACGGATTCATGACACATGCAATTTGTGTGCTGTCGTATTCGGGAACACGGATTTAGGTGTGTCAAATAAGCTTTGTTCCCAGGTTTCAAAACAATACAAGCAAGTTACGTATATCCCATACGAAACCGAACTATTGGAATATTTTATAGAAACGTTTAAAACACTTAAACTTTTTCAAGGAAAATTTATTTACATCAGTACGAGTTAATCTGTCATACGGTTATTTATTATAACTTGACGCGACGGATACGAGACTAAAAAAATGTCGTACAGTAAGACCTTTGTACCAAAATTCTGAAAAGAAGTACATTCTTCTACACAAAAGACACAATACTGAAGCTTGGTGACGTCAATATACAGCTTAATAGATAAGTTCGAATGAAATTTATTTTTCTGTTTGCTACTAACATGTCCAAATAATTACTGTTGTTCAGATATTTGGACATCAATCACAATGATCGATTTCTCACATTTCACCAAACAAATTGATCGAACTACAAATTCCGAAGATGGCTGCGGTATTGCTTTCGGTTTTGTGATAAATTTGCTTCACATAAATGAAGTTCGAATGGAAAACTAAAAATATAATTTGTTTAAGAGGAAATTAACTTCATTTTATCTTTCAGAGAACCGCACTGTGGAGGAATGCCAGCCATCTGGGTGGCCTGGATGATACCTGCCGGTCTGTCGTGTCGTCCGATGACGAAACTCGGTAGCAGGAATCGTTCCAAACAGTTCTTCGGAACACTCCCCGTGGTAAATTCGGTAAAAAATACAGAGGGAACTGACGTCCCTCCTCAAAGCCAAGGTTTTTATATCTTACTACCCCGATAGACAAATACAGTCGTGAAAGCTTTTGTTATTTAATTTTTGGACATGTGTCCGCATTATCAAACCGCAACACATGTGTTGCGGTTTAATTTTTATGTGCTTACTAATGTTTTAAGATATTTTCTCTTCGACAAAATATTTTACGATATTTTTACAACGCAACGTAAAAATGACATAAATATATCATTGGTAATTTAAAATGATATTTTACAACGTGCACTTAAATATTTCAAGATGTCGGCATTCTACTGTTTGCAAAAATGAATACATAAAACTTTATTTTGTCGTTCTTGTTTATACGTCTGCAAACTTTCGTCATTAGTGTTTACACAACTGAAAAATTGAAAAAGCTATTCGTCTGATTTGCTTCTTGCTGATTTCGACGGTTGCGTACATTCAATTTATATTTTAAACGGCAATTTTTTCAGAGTAATGAATCGGATTTGATAATCGTATTCGAATCACAGCTTGCTTGAGCTAGCGTAAAGCTAAATTTGTGGTTTAGAGTTTTGAAACACAAATTATTTTGCTTAAAAAAAGCGCGACGTGCCTCGATCGACATTTGGTCGACTATCCAATTTAAATGAGTTTGTTTCCAATGGGTAAAACTTTTCCACAAAAACACTGAATTCAATAATTTAATCATTAGAAATCAAATAATACATTATCCTGCAATAATAAAATCAACTAACACTCAACAAATAAATGCAGGAAGCGAATAGTTAGTGTTATACAAGTCATTTAAACAATAACAGTGACTTGTTATCAGGAGGTAATGTAATAATATTGTTGATAGCTTTAGCTTATATGGACGTAGATTTTAATACATATGTTTAGGTGGAAATGTATGCACATCTTAAAGCACAGGATTGTTAATAACATCTGCATATAGATAAGGAATTAGACGTATCGTACTGACGGCTTCAAACTAGATTAATACGCTTATCCATTAATAATTTCGTTACTGAATATAGTAACACTAAAATATTGGATGACGATACAGAGAGACTTAAAGAGAGCGCGGATATGACTGTAAAAATACCCAAGTAGTTCAGTGTTATGAACGTTACAAGTAAAAATATGACTAACATTTCTTCGTGGGATAAAGTACCGTAGGAGCCACGCAACAACAACAGATGGCGGTTGAAACGCTTATCGTTCGACTGAGGCGTCGGAAAAGCAATAACCTATTTACCTTCACTTCTTCATTTATATGATCGTCTTTTCATTTCGTAGCCTTTACTCTTTGCTACGCTGAATAGACCTGTAGCTGGCTACCATTCCACCTCTTTGCCTCATCAGACGTCCTTTCTATGAGTAGTCCTGACGATTATTACTTAAGCTGAACTATTCTTGGCGCAGTAGCGGTTACCTTGGTACTGCTGACCACAGCATCAAGATCTTGCATTGCTCTCTCTATTGCTGTTTTAGAATCCTTTAGCATTCCTATGGTACGATTAGTAAAGGTCTACGTCCTAGTAGACATCCCACAAGATGCACGTGATCTAGGTTGCGGGTGTTCACTGGATGAGGACGGCAAACAAATCTGAATGATGATGACCAATCTTACATGTAAACATCAAATCGACAAATATTTGAGGCATCGTACTTTTGGGTAGTATGCGAGTTAATTAAAGGCGCGGTACACTGGCCTTGATATGTGGCAAATAGAACGGGAAATAACATGACGCTACGCAGGTGTTATACGTCACACTCTCAGTGGAAAAGCATCGCCGCGTAACCTTGAACAACTGCTATTTTATCCTTGGTCTATTTGAATATATTCGATTGAACATTTTATACGTCATTGTAAATAATTAAATTAAGATATTGTTATCAATACGTAATTTGTTCTTTTCTATAAAAAGATGGACCGAGGGTGTCGTGAAGGTTAGTCAGTATAGTTTTTTGGGTCATGAAGAAAATGTATTACAAAACGATAAAAGAAGAAAATACTTTTTTTCAATGAATAAATAAAAAATAATAAATAAAACCTCTTGAGTTTTCACAATTTTGACATGTATGATAGACATTATTTAACCACATTAAATTCAATACAATATTAAATCTGAATTTAAAAAATAAAAGGTAGGTATTACAGGTAGCTCGTTTAACAAAACTTTAGTGGGCAAAATAAATCTCAAACGTGTATCCAGCTCTCGGAGCACACCCTTGGGTGTTGCGAACTTTGGTAAGTTGAGCGGTGAAGCGATCAAGTAACGTATTATATTGAGATTTATGACTTAACTCCCAAGCTATTACCTAATCCTTTCTGTTATAGTAGAGTCGATTAGTAAATTTACCTTAATTTAGACTGTCAAAGTGACAACTAATGCCAAATTAAGTAATAATTTGCAAAATAACTCGTTTTCGGTCGCCTTTATTCTGATAAATTAAATGAACATATCGCAGCCGATACCCTAATGGTTTAGGCTGCGAACTACGAATCGTGAAGTTTGAATCCGAGTCCAAGCTAAAGCTTTGTTTGATAATTTAAAAAGGATATTAGTAAATTGATAAATAGCGTTATACCAGAAAATTGCAGTATTAAATTATATACAGAATTTGCTGATAGTGTAAATAATAACAAAAAGTATATTGTTCCATAAGACGATAAATGAAAAAGCAGTACAGCTTATGATTTTGTCTATTAAAATCTTGGGTACTATTATTTCTTATTGAGTTCATATAGGTACAGTATTAGAAAGCGACATTGACAACCAGATTAACATGCTGAAAAACCCATTAGAACTAAACTATAAACTGCAATATAATTTCAAACTAGTTTGTCCTTTTCTTTTCATATTGTATATTACAAACCAATAAGGATTACCGGGTATTTCGGTCGCAGCATAGGTACGTGGCCGAAAAATCTTTCGACTATAGCGGAGATATCCTAGAAATAATCAGCTGGACTAGTTTTCATATAACGCTAATACTGAGTTGCGAACCATAGATTTACAAGCAGAAACATAAACTATGGTTATTACATTAAAAGAAATATTTAAGCTTCGCCCAATTCCTGTAGTAAATAAGTCAGGACTAAATCAATTTATACCAGGTGGTGTTGACCTAAATAATTCTGTTTTTCTTCCTCACCGCAGAAATTTTCTTCCATATATTTCACAAACGAATCTTGACAAAAGTATGAAAAATATAACTGTAAACGGGAAAATAGAACACGGTATTTGGGACAGCGTCTGGAAAAACTTTGTCATTTTCCAGCTGAAACTATATTTTTCATTACATTATGAAACGAAAATACGGTCTATAAGATTTTTATTTAAAAAATATTACCTGGTTTTTTTTTATAAACATCATAAAATTAATTTATACATTCAGGTATATGTCTAAGAATTTTTGTAATAAATTAGACTATCGAACAAAATATGACATCATATTTCAAGAGCTTTTTCTCAACACATTATACTAGAAAGCTCTTTTATTAACTCTTCGCGTTAGCTCAAATGACAAATGAGTTAAGACAGCTTGAATTTTATTAACCCCTGGTCTCCTTATTGTAATTTCACTGTCATTCTTAATTATTGTATAATCCAGGAACCAAATACAAGGTAAAATATGTAAATTCGGCAGAGCCGTACTAACAAAGAGTTATCGGAGATACTTATATCCTATCCGCTTATTTTTAAGATTACTAGTTATTATTTCAATCAGATACCAAGTATATCTAAACTATACGTAAACTGTTAGAAAATGGGCTGGGTCATTTATTCTAGCTTTGTTATGTTTACAATTTTATTTTCGATGAACGACCGAACGTCTGTCCGCAACTTCATCCTATATTAGATGACATGAGAATTGAGAACGATGAGCACAATAGCACAGAAGATTGCTATTCATTCTCGATTCGAAAAGATCCCCATTGTAACGCATGACGCTGGCGGGGAATTATATTCTTTATTACGGACCTAGATTTAAACTCTGGATATTTTACTCTTGACTAACCAAACTCAATTGATCTGACTTTGTTAGAGATTAATGATGCATGTTTACTAGAAAAAAGTATAAAAGTTGAAAAAAAAAGTTTCAAAGAGGAATTTTTATTGAGAAAGTTAGTGGTATTGTTGATAAGGTTCGTATTAGGCGATCTTATACTGAACAGATTGGTGACACACCAGACGGTAACGGCAGTACCCATAATCGACGAGCATGTATGCATAGACTTGAATATGAATGTAGAAATAGCAAGAGAGGTGTGCCAGGATCATGCCTAATGAAAATCAATGTCTGCCTACCAATCTGGGTTACGGGCGTGAGAGGGTTATTTATTTATATTATAAATATAAGTTCCCTGATAAATGGGAGAATAAGTGTTACTCTTTTTTTCAAACTTTTTGTATGTCTAAGAAGTTTTTACAACTTAGTCGACCAGTTTAAAGAGGTTTAACATCATGGCCGCTTAGAGTAGAGAGCTGTATTTTGTAAAAATAATTATTATCCAAAAAATTTAATGTAACATTAACATCATCAACGATATTATATTTTAAAAATGTAGTAGATATGTCATTAGCGGTTGAAAAGTGAAGACTCGAAAACGTCCCAATTAGGACGTTTTTTCTATAGCTTACGTCAAGTGTTCTGCTGTTCTCTTTTTTCTTATTTTAGTTACGCTGTCCTTTTTATCCTTGGAACACTTTTGACCGGTGATTTTGTATGCGTATAATATATCTATAGTGTAAAATATCATTGAACAACATGGCCATGGTCATGTATAGCGAAACACAGTTTTATTTTTAAAACCTATGAAAAGAATAAAGTATACTTATTAAAGCTAACAAATTTTATTATCATTATAAGAATACGTTGTATTTAAACATACGTTTAGTTAAGTAGACCACACGTGAACAGTAAATAACCTTTAAATTCCGAAGCTCTGCCTACAGCTTAGAGCAATAAAAATAAAATTTATTTTAGTTTTATTGCTGTAGGTTAAACGTCGTGTGAGATCTTCAAACAATAGAGTCAATTCGAGACATGAACGGATTCCATTTGCAGCAAGCGTTAAATCCGCTAAAATGAGTACGATCATATAAAAATATATGTAGTTATGAATTGAAATAGTTATTGGTGTCATGCAAAAATAGAAAAGCGTATAATTGTTAATTAAAGATTCCGACCTTATAACTTATAGGAGGTTGTCAGACGTGAAGCAATTTAAAAGATGATTTAAAAATACTTAGGCTACACTCAAAAACCTACTAAAGTAAGATAATACGAGTAAGTCAGATTTTCTTTGCTGTTCTGTAGCTGTATATTTGTCTCTGTTATGGATCGATTCTTCGACTCGGGATTGAATTTGTATTTGATTTGTGCCTCCTAATGATAGAATATAAACAGAACTGAGAAAACGATACGGATTAGATTTTAGTATAGATCCGTCCAGATGCCCATTCCTTTCGAACGGAAAAGTATTTGAGCATTACTAAATACTGATGATAATTACATAGAGCTGTCAGTATTGATAGGAAAGTATCGAAACGTGAGCTCTCACAATAGGTTTCAAAAAAGGACTCTAGGTCACTTGAAGGGCAATGTCAAATAAATATAATTCACAGCAGAACCCATTTTACTGCCGTCGTGTTGCTGAAGTGACAACGGACAGGACACAGTGCTCATAGAATAGATAGACGTTTTGTTCTTGTTTAACGGTACGTGCAGGACAAGAAGCTTATGAACACTTACCACAATATGGATCAATTAGGACGAGGGTGCGTGTATCCAACAACAGAGAGGAACACGGGTCCTAGCCTTGTAACAATCTTTGGGAAGGCTTACGTCAAGGAGTAAAGATATGAAAACTTGGAGTTTAACATAAATCGAAGTGATTTCTGATATTTACATAAAAATAAACACTATATCAATACAACGAAATAAATGAAAACATGAATAATGAGCTAATAGCTATACATTAGGCTCGAGAAGAAATATTTATGATTTTTGGAAAAGCACACAATCGAACCTTCACGCGATCGAACCAATGAACTTTAAGTACACGTTTATATATACGCATTCATGGACACAAAGTGCCCTCGGATTGTGAACAAACACGCGTGGATGTCACAAAATATTTGTGCAGTAAACGTAGTAGACTCAGGGTCGTGTTCATTGAAGCAAAGCTTATACGAAAAATGCGGGAATAAAATACATGCAAGTGAACGAACAACAGCAGTAACAATAAAATCTTAGGGAGATTTATGATAGAAAGAGAAACCTGTGAGCCAATTGATGTAAATTTGTACTATCGTTTCGTCCAGTAGATGAAATGTAACCCTTTAAAATACGAGTTCGGCGGTCATTTGTGTACTAATTGCGTTGCGTCGGTTCCATTAATGCCATATCTCCTAATATCTCCGCCACCACTTAAAAACAATCCCTTGATTATATTCCCACAACAAAAGACAGGATTGAGCCAGGAAAAACTAACCTAACCTTTTTTTATATAACATATTTTTAAATAACAAAATAACCTAACTAACCTAACTTAACCCAACCTAATTTAAAAAAAATAACGTAACCCCCACTCTTTTTACCATTAATTCTAATTTTTACCGCACTTTATGAAATGGAAAGTTGAGCTGAGTAGGACGCAACTTTTAGGTAATATTCTGACTGCGGGATGTAACCCGGATTCTTAATTACACCCGGAAACCAATAGTTTTTTTTACTGACCTCGGGAGGCAACTTAGAACTCCGGCTAAGTGACTTTTTTTTTTTTTGGGGAAATGCCTCCGCGTACGCACCCGGATGTAAGAGTCGTTATGTCGGACTTGCACCGATTAAAAGTCCACGGTTTCCTCTTGACGACCATAATCAGGAACACGGGAACACTTTCGCAAACTTCCGTGATCCTGACGGCGTTCACTGAGTCTCCTCTCAGCTATAGCTCTCCCCTCCTATAGTAGGCGCGCCGACTCCACCATGCGCTCCACCCACTACGTACGAAACGTACAGGATGGCAACATTTAAAATTGCCGTCCGGGCTTACATTATGGGGGTTGCAGGAGTGTGTGGTAAACCCTCCTTCGACGCCCGGTTCTCCGGCTGCGCATTGGTACATTAGATGACCTCTCCCTATCCCTCTCCTCAGCTTCCTTCCGCGACATTACACTTCCCCGCAGAACGTTATGCCGGCGTTCCACGACCTCTCGTTAGCAACAATAGCCTTAACAAAGGCTGGAAGCGAGAGTTCGTTCCCCACTACTGCGACAAGGTCGAGTGTGTGCTGTGCGGCATCTTGGATGCATTCACAATGGTGACATATGGATGTCGGCTCCCCTCTAGCTATCTTGCACAGGTACTTACCGAAGCATCTATGCCCAGAGAGTACCTGTACCAGCCTCCGGCTAAGTGACTACGACAACCCGCAACACTCAAAGGAGCAAGAGATTTATTATATACGAAAGAATTTTTATTTAAGCCTTTTTATACGAAAGAATCTCTATCTCAAAATTATCTCCTTCCTACTCTGATAGGAG
>JWHW01041481.1:6318-16518 GCA_000931545.1 Papilio glaucus
AAAGGTCGGTCCCTTGCCACCCTCATTCAGTGGACCATGACCAGATCATCGGTCAGTCTTGTGGGAGGCCTATCTACGCTGCATCGACCTGTACGTGGCAATCACTCCACGACTATTCGGCCAACTGTTCTGCGAGCAATGTGTCCGACCTATTGCCACTTAGGATTTACAACTCTTACTGAATGTCAGTCGGTGAGTTGGGACATTTGAAAAGGAATACTTACCAAGGAAAGTAATCTGTCTGTTTTGGTCGAGTTGTCGTGTATGATGAACCAGTGCTTGTAGGGCCTCGAACCTATCGGACCCAGCTGCGACCTTAATTCGTACCTGAAAGAAAAAATAATCTAGTTATATTTAATACAATAAAACTGAATAGTTTGCACACGCTAATCTAAGAACTAATGATCTAATTTAAAGATTATAATTATTAGTTCTTAAGCCCTGCGAGTTGATAATAGGCTGGGACCTTGTCAAATTTACATCCACGTGACGTCAGCTGTAAAAGTATAGTCAACCAAATAATTCTTATATGTTGCGAATTTAATGTATTAATTATTATGGAATTAGTATTGTCAATAAAATAGTATAAAATAATTGTAAAGATTTTATTTAAAAATAAAACCAAATATTAATAATCTGTATTTTTCTGATAAAAAGTAAGTGTCTTTTTATCATCCGATGTTAGTTCCCCGCTGTGATGAAGAATTTATACTGGTTTGGTAAGTACGTTAATATTTTTGATATCACCATGTTATCATCAATGTCATCATCAATTGTGACATTGACTGAGTTTTCATATTTAAATAATAATTTCACGAGCACGACTCTGAAGTATTTTCATACTCATAAAACAAAGAGTTACACACTATTAGTGTTGCTAACGGTACTGACTGTTCAATGTCATGAAATTACGTCATCAAAATCAACGCTAGGCACATTCTCAAATCGCAGGGGTTATAAGTTGCATGTTACAGCCCAACTATTACCGAATGTATAGGCTATTTCACATCACTACTACGACCATTGAAAGCTGAGCTAAAAGGAAAAACACGCCTAATACTGTAAGATAATGTAACTAAAAAATATTGTCCATTTCGAAGTAGTTTAAATATTTAGAATCAATACGATTTCGGTTAAAAAGGCCCGGCGGGTGACACCGCAGGGCACACCTAGTATGTGTACTTATGTTTATAACTCGTAGGCGCTCGATAGAATTTGCGGTAAAACAAAATTGCCGCCATTCCTGAGAATAATTTCATATTTCGTATATGTTGATTTGGTTGAATGTAGACCGTTGCCATTGAGGCTAGTTTCGGTTAGTTTAATTTATACGTTTAAAAGTTATATCTATTCTCTTAGATTAGACTTCATGTCAATCAAGGAAAAGTATTCACAGCGCTATGAAAACTGTTAAGAATTACTACTTGTTACTACGCCTGAAAATCGTTAAGAGGTTAGAAATGGGGGGGTATTACAAACTTTTCTTTACCTTGAAGTCTGTGATAAGTACTCCGAACAAATCGCCAATGCAACTGAGCTCTCGAAAGACGCCTCAACGGTCCTGTTAACGGAGTACAAATATATTAATTTTGCATCATTATTATCATTTAATATCAGGTCTCCCTCAACGCTCGCTACAATGATCCCTTGCCACCTCATCCAATGCACGCCCGCAACCTTGACTAGATCGTCGATCAATGTTCTGGGAGACCCACCTGTGTCGTCCGATACGTGGCGACCATTCTAAAACTCTCTGGCCTTATCGTTTATCTGTTCTATGCCATGCCACTAGGTGTAACAACAGGCTATGTAGGTTACTTTGGTTCTTTCCGGGCATGTCGTAAAAGCGTATCGTCTGATGAGTGATGTACCGGATGCCTAATTTTAGTCATCATCCCCTTCTCACACTTTCCTCATAAGGATAGGGTGAGAACGGGAAGAGGGAAGAGGAGGAGGGAGAAGGATGCCAAATTCTTACATAAAAAGAACAGATAACAGTGTGGCGACCACATACATTCGTGTGAAGCCACCTTTACAAAATAACCACGGCAACACTAATCTGTCATGTTGACAGACAGAGAGAAAAAAGCCAGAGATTTATACGTGTGTATTTTAGGTTAATAAAAGCTAAGATTGTAGACACGAAGATTGTGTATGTTACAACGAATAAATCATATATTCCACATAACATGGTCGTTTGTTAATGTTCCTGTCATCATCGCACAACACTCCCACAACAGTAATCACAGCCGTGTGCTGTGTTGTACATATGACTGTAACCTTACTTGGGTGATGACGCAGGTTCGGACGGCGAGGACTTGCCCGAGCCACCCATCAGCGACTTATTGAACAGCAACTTTGCGAGGGAGTCGATCTTCTGCGCCACCAGTGGGGTCCGTTCTGAGTTCTCCTCTGTATTTGTAACGAGACATTAAGAATTATTTATTTCATATGATTAGGAGACTAGCAAGTCGTTGCAAGGCTTTACTACAAGGAAGAAGACACTCATCAGGAGAATTTAGAGTAAGTGTTAATACCTAGACTTCAAGTCTGTTTTCTGTGACGTTGAGATACAATTAGTTCCTCTTTATCTTTTCTTAAGGTTTGGTTCACCCGGTATCAATTGATTGCTACCCATAGACATGTGCAACAAGCTAATGGATTGCAGATGTTTTGCCTACCTTTAATGGACAGATGAGGGGATTAACAAAGAAACGGATATTTCTTTTTCCTATCTATCCTCTCCCCGTCAAATGCTCTTTTGGTTTCGAATTGGGAAACACAGAATACTTTTCTTTACTCAAGCCTGTCTTCTGTGAGTTTGTGGTATTTCACCGGATAAGTGACGTGTTCGTGCAACAAATGTTGTTGTTGCGAGCTCCACCATTATTAAAACTAATACATCATCTCTGACTAGACTAATCAGTTATTAAATTTTAGTGTCTGCCATACCTTCACTCTCATCCCGATCTGTAGACGCGGAGCGCACTTTAAAGGCGTTCCTCTTCTGAGCCGCAGCTATGGACTGAGGGTTCAATTCGGCGGCAGATTGCGCACGCTGACATGATCTCTTCTTCTTCTTTCTGTAGCTACTCCTTGAGCGCTCCTGGTAGAACCTGTCGTGTCCAGTTGTTTCTGGTTCCCTCCCCTCCTTCCCCTCAGCGTTAGCTTTAAGATGCTGGTATAGATTGAACATCTTACAACTTTTCTTTATTACATATACCTTGAATTTCTTTATTGTATATAGCATTAAATATAAGTACACTATTTTACTTAATATTACACTATTTTTTACTAAATATTAGATTAATAAATTACGTCACAAACCAATTAAAGATTAAAAAACGATTTTTTATATATTTTTAAATCCTAGCGTTTCCCACTAGTTGGTACAATGTATTTACCGTAGAGTTTAGTCTGAGTGTGCGGTCACTTCGCACTGTATCGGCAGAGACTAATTGAAGCCTCCCAAGTTACCTCATACTAAGTAAGGACGCTTCTGATTTGTTGTACGTCTGCATTAAAGATTTATTTGGTGTATTCGTCAGTTTTGTTTCAACTTACAGTTTAGATTTAATACCTGTACTTATAAAAAGAAGTCGGAAAAGATCTGAAGACATTTTGAAAATCTGAGAAGGTATTTAGAATATTTGTACCTCAAAAATATAAAAGACTTTAAGAGAAGAATATCGAAGGCAGCTTCTTAATTGGTCAAGGATAGCGAGCGAAATTTCAAGGACGGGTTACGTTAAAGACATATTTCGTTACATGAGGGAGAAAACAATATAATGTAGATAGGAGCAAGGGAGATGTAGGCATAGTTCTATATACCTCTAGATACCATGTTCCATACATTCAATATTCAAAGGTGAAGCTCGTTTTTTGCCGCGAATACAAATGTTAATCAAAATTAAATTAAATTACAAAACGTACTTTAACAACACTTTTTTATATTTCGTTGTGTTTTGAGGGTATATAATCGTATAATGACAATTTCGTAAACAAATTGGATTAGCTTTAACCAATTTGCCTAAGTCCAATCGAAGGTGAAATTCATTTGCTTTCATTAAAATGACCGAACACAGTAAAAGTCTAAACACATGAAAATTATTTAGGTACTTTACGTGTGTCCTCATACAATGTATATAATGTATCATGCACTGGACTACATAAACGTCTTCTAACAAAATGTGTATCTTTCGACAGCACATCTTCACTCCTAAGAGTTTTTGGACCGGGGTTTGTGAGTCAGAAGCAGGTATATTTTTTTATCTCGTCCTAAACAAATGCACAAGGTGAACCACTTACTTGCCTCCGTCTACGAAAAAACTCTCCTCTACTAGCTCCTTTTAAACATGACAATTTAAATGTTCATTGTCAGTTCTTGCTTCTCAGTTGTACGGCTTCAATAAGACGACGACGCTTGAAAACATGCCTTGAAAAACGAATAAGCGGATTATAATGCATATAAATACATGCAGACGACCGAGCAAATGCGCGTCACCAACACTTAACGCGATTACCTGTCACAAACAAGCGCAGTACACTTGTAGCCATTGTAAACATTTTGTTCATTTATTTTATAAGATCAAAGTTGTAAATCAGAACAAGTACTGAATAATCTTCAGTTTATGAAGTTACTGGCGACACGCCCCGGCTTCGCTAGGATCGTTTCTCTATACAAACTGTCTTTCCCTACATTAGTGCTCATCTATTACGTAATAACAGAAATATCTGTGCAAAATTTCAAGTCTTTAGGTCCAGTAAGTTTGGGCTGTGCCCAAAAGCGACGAGGTCCAACTTCTAGAACTTTCCTTTCCCTCTAACAATAGGTACAGTATGCCAATACAGCGTATTTTAAGACCTGCATAAGTCTATAGCTCTACTTACAACTCACTGTCCGACTCAAACTGTGAACTAGCCCGACCTACGGTCAAGAGCCAAGTCATCGCACCGCGCTTCTAACAGTGATAGAGCCTGCAACATCTGTTGAACGGTGTAATACCACGACCTCACAGAAAACAGGCGTGAAGTAGAAGTACTGTTTCGTCTGATGAGTGTGGTGCTAGGTTCCTCATATCAGTCCTTTTCCCCTTCCTACCCTTCCCTAACAAGGATAGGATGGGAACGGGAAAAGGATTGGACGAGAAGGGAATGATTAGGAAAAGGAAATATCTTTATTCCTGTCTATCTCCTCCTGTGTCCATTAAAGGTAGGCAACGCATCTGCAACTCATAAGATTGTTGCAGGGTAGTGGTCACTTTACATAAAGTGAACCACTTGCTCGTTCGCCACCTTCTCCCATAAGAAAACCCCACTGCAATCAATTGATTCTATTTGCCATTGCGATCGGTTCTCGATACGATTAATTCCACTATGATCACCTGATTTCATTTAAAAATCGTGATACAAACTTACAACAGGTGGTCGAGTGATTCCACTAACTAAATTTCACAGACAACTATTCGAATTAGTTCAACCATAGACCATAAACGCTCCATACATTATCTGTTGGCGCAGTCCTTTATTTATCAAGAAAATAACCAAAACAAATAGAAATATTTTAAAGGTCGCTAGATAATAAAGTAAAATATTGTACTTTATCACGAAATTATGGTCATAATAAGTTAGAAAATAATAAACAAAGAGTATGTAACAAAGACATTTATTAACAATATTTTCTTGCTAAAATTAGTCACAAATAAAAAAAAAACTGCCTCTATAAAAATATAGCTTTATCAAAACCATAACTATGTTATTATATCACATGTTGCATTTACATTGATGGAATTGTATAAGTATTGAAAATAGACAAACGTCAGATACATTTTGTCTTGACATAACATGACATGGCGCCAAAACCGAATCAACCACAGATCAAACAAAAGTTGATGACAAAGATTCAACGTAATCAGACATATTATTTTTAAATAAAAACTTAGAAAAAAAAATATCATCAAAATGTACGTTTAACGTACAATGATCTAATTCTCGAATTTCATTCCTTAATTTTATAGAGATATAATATAATCATTTGATAATCGAAATAACATTCTAATCAATTAAACTTTACCAAGTTTGCACAAAAACATTTTTAAATTATACTTTGTCTGTTTCAATAATTATAGCATTTTTTAAAGTTTCGGGCGTACTAATTTTTTTGTGTTTTATCATTTTTA
Organism: Papilio glaucus; assembly: GCA_000931545.1. Taxonomy (NCBI): domain Eukaryota; kingdom Metazoa; phylum Arthropoda; class Insecta; order Lepidoptera; family Papilionidae; genus Papilio; species Papilio glaucus. Next base: position 12,498 of record JWHW01041481.1, read on the forward strand.
TATGGCAACATTTAGGAACTAATAAAACTATTGTGTATTGCCTCAGCAACTAATCGTTTTCAAAGATGTACATACATAGATAGAATCGTAATATCTTGCTGGCTTATAAAAATAACTTCCAAATAGGTTATAAATGATTGTGCGTTTCAGTTTCAGACACTCTCATACATTCTTCGAAATCAGTCAAGCCGTTTAGGCTACAGGTAACAATGGAACATGCATATATACTCGCGAAAAACATTACCCTCTTTCTGGGTCAATTGGGTTGTTTATCAAACATAATAACCGAATGCATGCGTTGTCATTTGACAGTTAAACATACTAACGAAAGTGAGAGCGACAAAAATAAAGACTAATAAGAGAGAGGGAGACGAAAATAAATGTTAAAACTTGAGTTATTTTGATATTATGACCATCTATCTATGTATTTAAAATCTTTTAATCTATGATTGAAGCAGAAATCACTTTTCTAAATAAAAGCTTCTACGTAAAAGCAAGATAGATGAAAAATACCGAATACATAATAATTAGAATATCCAATACTCAAGTTAGATATTCTTAAAGTGAGACTAACTTAATACAACATAATAGAATCTTATGTTAGCTTTGTAACTCCCTTCACTAGACGTAGAGTACTGGTATCCGATACCGTTTTGTAAAAGTTCCATATAAAATATTTTAAGGGTACTTTTTAAAACTATCAGTATCTGTTTTGTTGTACAAAAATATACTTTAAGTATATTGCTGTAGGGTTGAATGTCAATACGCCAAATAGAATACTTCAAAATTTCTTTAAAGCATTTTGTATAAATTGCCTATCTGCAATATATATTCTTTGATAATCCACAAAGAGTATAGACTTTTAACACACAGACATGCCACACTTGTTTTATGTAGAAGTTAAAAAAAGGTTTTAATGTGGAAGTTTTTGCGACATTCAACCCTAACTTTTAAGCACCCAGGGTTTAAGTTAATTTGAAATAGACAGTGTTGAGCTGTTCAAGGAATATGAAGGTGAGGACAGTGTGCGGTCCCAATCGGGCGTAGTACGGCAGGAAGCCCTTCCATAAGGAGAACACGCCCTCATTGCGCAAGAGGGTTGTCACCACGTTCAACTGACTTTGACCTTTGGCAGCATTTTGGATCCTGCAAGGAAAAGAACGCCGGGAAATAAGTATAGTAAAAAAATGCTTCATTACTACAAATATTATAAGATAAATGATTTGTTTGTAATTAGTAACGTAAAAAACAATAGACATGTGTTTTTGTGTATTTGTATTGCTCAAAGACAAGATTTTTCTTATTAGATAAGCATCTGTGCTCTAAATTACAAGTATAAAGTACGAGAAAGCTAGACTTCAAACAAAATTAACGTTGCATACTTCAAGCATACATTTTGATGTTACTGAGCTATTTACATATGATGTCTCTGAAGATGGGTACTTAGCTAAGCCCAAGTAAATGTGATACGGGTCTAGTGAGTAGGTTAGTAAAGAAATTATGAAATTTATTTCTAATTCCATACATACTTTGTTAGTATCGAGATTGACGATTTCTTTCTTGTAAGATCTTGTAAAATAAACTACACCTTCTAACTTACACGAAAAATTAACAATTTTTCGGATTATTTATTTGGTAGCAAAGTAGCGATCAAATGCAGCCTATTTCAAATTGTTACCAGAATGTTGAATTACATTTGTATGTATAAATTCATCAATATTTTGTGAAAGCAAAAAAAAAAGTAAAAAATATTTTTCGGTTTCAACGAATTTTATTATCAACGCCTTCTAGCTACAGCAATTACAAAATATTAAAAAAATAATTTTAATAACACTTTATTCCGTACATGAAAATTCCTGTTCCTGACTTCAGAAAAATATGTTTGCTTTTACATAGAAAATCCTTCAAAGCTCATTTTAATGAACTATTTTCTCTTTATTTCTAACTATTTTCGCTCATTTTAATAACTTATATTACACGATAATATTCCAAAGTACAGCTAGAAGACACATTTAATAGCATTTTACTTTTTTTTAATAATACAATTTAGAGTCGAAGTCGTGTTCAATGTATTCCTATTTTGCACCTCGTACAAGAAGGAGGAAGGTTTTTATCGTAGTTTACACAAGTTAATAAGAATAAAGAATGTTTGTTTGTTCCGGATAAACTCAAAAACTACGGTACTGATTTAAGACGTTTGTGTAAATGTTTTTGAGTAAAATATAATATTTATTTGATAAATAATGTAATAATTGAATTGTTATTATGATAGAACTGCCTGTCATGTTTCAATTCAAAAGAATTTCAGACAGCAACTTGAATTTTACAACTCAATCTTGTATGGAAAACAAGTAATGTCAATCACAGATAATAATTTAAAAACTTAATGAGTATTTATTAACCACAGATGATATTAACTAATTAATCTATGTTACTCTGAGATAAAAAAATCTATTAGTTTAATTTTAATCACAGTTAATACGAGGATCCTATAAACTTATAGTGCAACCAACTTATCAGTGAAGTGGTTAAAATTGGAACTATAGCCGCCATATTGAAATGTCGAAACTAGTGACTGCTGGTTTGCCAGCTATAAAATATTAAATTACCCAATGTTATATAGCAATTAAATGAGTCCACCGCTACTGCGGAGCAAACTAATATATTCTTAATTTATGTTTTTCACAGATAGCTTAATACCATTAGTAAAAATCATAACTTTTATGTTAGGTGTAAATAAACGCTTAAATTAAAAAAATTGTCAGAGGGTATAATTAGCATAAGAATGTAAACAACCTTAGAATTAAATTGGACACTAAAAGTTGTTTTGTGCAGCGGATTATTTTAATTAAATTTTAAATTGTAGTACTGTTTGAGATTTGTCGACTTTGTGCATATTCAATTTAATTGGCAACGCTAAAGCGACGATGGCGACGCCACTCAGTTCACAGATAAGTTGGTCGGTTTATAAATGACATTAAGTCACAGATGTGACGACTGAAATGTTAATGTCTATCACAAATAATATAAACTTAGAGATTAAACGTGCACAATATAAAACCTATTACTATTGGCAATTTTTTTAGTAATCACAGATAGTATAGGAAACTTCATAAGTTGACATCAGCTTCTATTAAAAAAGCTACGTTTTACCATAGATTTGTTTATTTTACAGAAGCTAGAGATGTCATTTAACATTTTAGACTTCCAGAAATGTATTAAATAACTAAAATAATATAAATCACATTTAAAAAATGATTGTATGTAGTTTATTTTTTTTTCATATAAACGCACACGAGTTCAGTAAATTTGATGTTCATTTATTTAAAAATTAAATGAATTGTTGAAAACAATTTAAGTAAAAAAAATACAAAAGAGTCGTTTAACGCATGGTATATTTGTAAGCCTAAATGTATGGATAATGGTAAGCGAATGAAAATTGTAATAGAATCAAGGATACTTGAGCCATATATATATTTAAAGGCCATGACTACATATAAATCCCTCTTGCCAAGTTTTACCAAGATAAATCCTACTTCATTTTAAAAATAATTTCGAAAGAAAACACATGATTGGGGTCTTAGACCCCTTTAGCCCATCTTTAAATCCAGATCTTTGGTCCAAATGAAGTAACTAATGCACAAACTTACTTTCAAACACAACCTTTAAATAATCAATAAATATCCTATAAGTATGAGATCATATAAATTTTTCAAAGCAACAGGTTTAAGAATATCTGAGGTAGGCAGCGTTAAGCTGTTCAAGGAATATGAAAGTGAGGACGGTGTGGGGTCCCAGCCGAGCGTAGTACGGTACGAAACCCTTCCACAATGACAGTATTCCTTCTTTAGCCAAGAGATTCGTGATAACTCCGATTTGGCTTTGACCTTTAGCCGCATTTTGTATCCTGGAATTTTTAAAGTTATAGTATGACCGCAAGCGCTGTACCGCGGAGGTATGTGCGCGGCGAGATGGAGGGGGGGTCAACGCAACGCTCACGGAGATATATTTAATATGTGCC
>JWHW01041481.1:21415-32785 GCA_000931545.1 Papilio glaucus
TCATTAAAAATAACTCAAAAACAACTGGTTAGATGTTGATCACATTTATATGGGAATACATGATAACAACCAACTTTCAATCAAAGAAAGATAAACAACAAAAGTACATAGTAATAAACACATCGCTAAGCCCGGCCGTCTACTGCGCGGCTTTTGAAATCACTTGCGCGAAGTTTTTACTTACTTTGTAGTTTAAACTATTGATATCTTCTAAACTATTGGGCAGAATTATATAGTTCAAACACAATTATAATCTACATTAAATTCTCTTGATAATTAACACATTTAAATGAATAAGGATTCATACCGAACACAAATAGCATAGTAAGTATCGAATGGGTTTTAATTAATGTTTCCTAAGAAAAAAAAAAAAGGTTATTGTGAGACGTAAACCATAGAAGATAGATATGTCATCGCGGACTTTTATTTAGCTTATGTAAAGAGCTACAATTATTTAGTACGTAATTTTAATGTAAGTCCTATAGTTTAGCCTACGTAAGCCAAGAAAGTAAAATTCAACTTTGTCATTTCATGCATTATTAAGAATAACTCAAAAACTACCGGTCGGATCTTGACTAAAAATGGGACCAATCGACAAGCATTAGCTCTCGAACAAAAAAGAATAATTGAAATCGGTTCACCAGGAGCGGAGTTCTGAGGTAACAAACATAAAAAAAAACATACAGACGAATTGATAACCTCCTCCTTTTTGAAGTCGGTTAAAAATCACTGTAAAACCTGTAAAGTTGTATTGATTTATATTGACCCCAGGGCGGTATTAAGAGAATATCCACTAACAAGAATACATGCGTAAGAATACATAAATTCGTGTCATCAAAAATAAATAATCAACAAAAATAAAACCTTGCGTCTTAACAATAAAATTCAAAATTGAACACAAGAAAAACAAATGAAAGTTCGTCGCAACTATTCCACATTCAAATAAGGATATTTCTGATGCATGTTGAGCATGTCGAAAACCTATAAGATTTTCCCCTACCAAGCATTGTCTACCGCGGCTAATGAAGTTTTCACTTAGTTTATCACATGGAGACGGGAAAATAGTGCACCGCGGAATACCTAAAGCGAGGGGACTAGAATAGCTTTTTAGTCGTGCATAGGTGCAGGCTTTCCATAGAAAATTTCAGTATTCCTGTTACCACATTCAAGGCAGATCACCGACGTGAGTCTAATTTGATGCTATCGGAGCCCTACTCCAGAAAAGGTTATCTGATAGTGATATGTACTGAAAAAAGACTCACTGCTTGTATGAATCGAATAACCAATTGTAGACTCCGAGACGCGTTGTAGTGTAAGTCGCCTGTCTCAGCAAACCGGCGGAGAGACCCGTGTACAGCGCGAAGAAACCTTCCTTTGCGATGATTTCGCCCGCCACGGCAAAACTTGACCGGCCCCCGCCGCTCAGCTGCATCCTGGTCTTGATTAGATCCAACGGTTGGACCACGCACGTGGCAGCCATCCTGGAAAACGTAAGACAATTGATAAAAGCTGACTTTCAAAAGACTTCGCCAGGTAACCGGAGCCATTCCCGTTACTGTCGCCTGTATGACTCCGCCAACATCGTGCCGTGCTACACGCATTGGAGTTGTAAATCTCACTGTAAAGTAACTTTTGTCTATACTTAATATTATACACATAAAATATTTGAATATTTGTTTGTTCGGGATAAACTCAAAAACTACTGAACCGATTTAAAAAATTCTTTCACCAAATGATAGGTCTTATATGAGAGAGTAACTCAGGCTATAATTTTTTATTTATCTATCTCCGCGAGCTGGAGTGGATTGTTAGTGATGAAGTAACACAGACTATATGAATAATCATGATTGCCTAACACCAATTTTAGTTTAGTCATAAAATAATGTACATACTATGCACATTATTTTCGGCAAGTGTCATCAATCAGTCAAGTCATGAAGGTCATGAAGGCGCGAATGTACATGTACCAAGAAAAATTTAACTATTAAATCAGTTGACAAATATTTTTACGTGGGGTTAGATTATGGAGATAGAGTAAGAAAATTTATAGAGGTCTAGAAAAGAAGCACAAAGGTCTTTCAAAATATTACTTAAATTTATATATATATTTAATAATATTTGTCCATCAGAGTTTCAACGTTCGGTAGTTGGGTTACGAATTGCGGTCACCTGTTACCAGCCCCTGCATCCAAGTATACATAATGTGCAATGGACACAAGACATGCTTACTTAATTTGTAAATAGGCTAACAGAAAGTATAATTTAAATGTTCACAATCTATCAAAAGTATTTTTTTTCAATAATTTAGAAATAACACACTTAGTGCTAAGCTATTTTTACACAAAAATTGCAAACTAACAAATTGGAGTAAAGCCAACGATCTAGATAAACTGAAAATAAATTATGTAACAACAAAATTATTTTCTAGATTTGTAGGGGTCGTTATTAATGTATACTTATTTAATGTATTGTTATAAGATCCAAGGGCAATGTATGTATTTTCATATTGACAATATCTATATAATATAATAAAAACATATGCCTTAAAAATATACTAATCTACAGGAAGCCTACATAGCTGGCCATCCTAGGCTTATTTAAACAATCACACCATGTGAGGTTAACACATCTGTACCTGACCCTGGTGGGTAATGTTTTTTCATGCATCCATTCTATTGTTACCTCCTGTTAACCTAAACAGCTGCACTAATTTTGAAGAGTGAGATGTCATAACATTCATATTCTTCATAACTAATAAGACATTAGCACAAAACTCATATTGTTGTTTTAGACAATATTCGTCCACTGTTTCAGGGAGTTCTCCCCTATTGATTGCTAAAAAGATCAGTACCCTGCAGCCCTCATCTAGTACTCAATGTGGTCCAAAACCCATATAGTGGAGTCCAAGTCCAGTCGCTTTTTTTAACTTGCCTACTTGTTTATAAAAGTATGTTCCATGCGGGATGTTCAAACAGTCATTATAAACCTACCAATAAGAATAAAATATTACTCGAAATTATAAAATCAATATTTTCCAATTTAATGTGTAATAATAAAATTAGAATGTTTATATTTTTAACATAATGGAGATTAATCAAATGTGCTCCAACTGACAATGTTGATAGCACATTACCGATGAATAACTGTACCATTGTGAAAAACACCTTGTTTCTTTGCATATCATTGTTGTGAACAAAAAAATATCATATACCATACATTTTTATATGGAAATGTTTTTATTTATCACATTATTTATTTATCATTCATCGGTCTTTGTTTACAAAAATCACATCGTACTGTAAAACAAGGTATCCACCGTACTTTACCACAGATATATAGATGTATTGCACCATCATGCTGTAATGGAACCTAATTTTTCTATGATTCTAGACTTATTGATTCTACAATGTATTTGTTAACATACCTAAAAAGTTAACTTACAATTCTCTTTTTTTCCATATGGAACCAATTTCCAAGATTATTTTCTATTTTATATCATCTTGTTCATATGAAATGGAATAGGATATAGAGATGGATGTAACCTTTTGTGTATATGTGTCATTACATCAGTTTGTAATCTCACCAGCAATATTATAAACTGGGGGCATATTGTGAATTGAATGAATCATTAATTTTTTGATGTATGTAATTTGTAATTTCTCAATGTTATAAAAATATCATATTAGCTATGTATAACCATCTTTCCATGCATGTTTTCAAGTCACTAAGCATTAGTATTTACACTATTTCCTGAAATATATTACAAGGTCAAAATTCACTTTGACCTTTATTTCTCTCTTCTACTCTACATAAATTAAAACAATTGAATTATGTTTCTGTCTGAGCTGCTCTGTCCTTTCATTGCCTGTGTCATTATCATGCATTTTTTTTAACAAATTATTCAAAGTACAAGCTACCATATACATATTACAAAAAATGCATATTCAAAACATTATATCTATTATATAACTATCTAGACTGGAAAAATGTTAATTGGACGACACATATATAGAGATAACATAATTTTTACGATTAACATTGAGCCGCTAATTGAAATGGTATTATTTGATAGTTAAATATTTTAAACTTAAGGGAGTTCACACATTTACTATAACAGTTAGTTTGCAAATAATATCATACAATATTCTCATACGTCAATTAAATATAAATAAAAATTGTTAAAGCGACTTCGATCCCTATAAGGACTTTATAGGATAAATAAATATAAAAAGTTGTACCCAGCAAGGCCACCAAATGCGAATTTCAGTGCATTTGGTATATAGCGTTCCTTCGGAGGTCCAGACATTTTGAACACACTCGACTGTTTACAGAATTAATTTTAAGCGAAAATGCTATTTGACTTTTGTAACATTTGCAAGAAGGTGATCGTTCTTGTCTTGATCTGACTGATAAAAAATTTTTGTGTCAGAATTTGACCAGAGTTCAAAAATTGACAGCTTGGCCACTAAATTGACTATAGATAATAAAGGTAATAAATTTAATGTTCTTATCAAATTATTTGCTTTGCTGCGGAGCTGTGGCTACTATTAAAGTATCTTCTTGTCAACACTTTCGGGTGCACTTGCGAGTTACCTAAGTTTCTTTTATTTTTTCTCTAAGAAATCTTTTTCTGTAAAAGGAGTAAAATAACAATATTTTTTATGTGAATGTTTTCGGCAGTGTAAATCCACGTTACCTATGATGGGGTGGTGGTTACCAAATGTAAATGAAAGACTTCTGATGCGGCAACACCGGCCTCGGGGTTGAGTGGCCAGTGCGCGTCGCGCGTCATTCGATTTTTTTCATTTCTTTTATTCAATGTCATTTTTTTTCCTGTAATTCTTAAAGAAATATATCTTCCTCTTACATCTTTGAAAATTCCTTCAGGACATATTACAAAAGGCTGAGTTCAATAATTTACCCCTAAATAATAAGTTCAAATATGTACCCCTACAAGGCTATCGAAGCACTCATCGCACAAATACTGCCTCCTAAAATTGATTAATGTAAACAGACGAAAAAAAAACGTTGAAACAAAATAAATTAGTTGAAATGAAAAATAAAATACAAAGTGGACTATTTTAATTATATTCAAAATCTACACAATAGTTACCTTAAAAAAGTTAAGCTATTAATTGATCAAACTTACCCATATCCAAAGTTGCTTATTATGGGCGCTAGGGACCTTCTAAGACATTTTTACAACCTCTCAAATATCTCGAATATTGTTGGTATATAGAATAGGTTGTAAAAATATCTGATTTTATAAAATTTTGAACCATGTATTTGTATAGATAGACATCTTTTTGTGCAAGAAATCCTGTTCTAGAACCAACCAAGAAAACATTAATGACTTGTTACCATTTTTTGGGGCGTTTTAAATTCTAAAAACAAGTATTTCTTCCACCAAAAGATGTCGTTTATTGATAAAAATAGGTTGTTTCAAAATCAGTCATCGAGATATTTGAGAAAGTGTAAAAAAAAAAACATCACTTTGACGCCCTCTAGCGCCCATACTAAGCAACTTTGGATATAGGAAAGTTTAGCTAAATTTTAATATGTTCGGTTAAGGAACTTGGGGTCTTCCATTACACGTCATGTATATCCAAAGTAATCAAACCAACCAGTACACTTCCACTGTCACTTTCACATCATAAGTTATGGATTTACTTTCTTAAATTTTACAACAATAAAAAACAACTTCTGTATGTACAAAAAAATTTGATTTTTGTGAAAATATAATTACTGAATGATTTGTTGCACATTGATTGAATGTCATTATCAATTCAGAATATTGGTATTCATTTTGTATTAATACCAAAATGTGATAATAACTGCATAATACAATACACAAGCACAGCTTAATAATATAGTTTAAATATATTTTGATCTTGTTACATTAGCAATATGTTTTTAAACTAACCTACACAGAACCATCAAATTATTATTTAAAATATCTAACCTAGAATGGTATTGCCTACACGTTCTTCATAAGCTAATATGAATTTATGAAATAAAGTATAGACATCTTGATATTCCTTAGAGAAAGGCACATCACTTAAACAAGTAATCACTTCAAACAATTTAGGTAAAAAACGGTGCATCGTCGCTACATTGCCGTCCTTCACAATTGGTAGAAACTTATTGATGTACATATCACGTTGTTTTTCAGTTAACACACTCTTGACGGTTTGCAATTTCCAGTCACCATTACATATGTAGCATTTGCAAACATTTCCTGTTGTTACAAATGTCTGGCAATTTTTCGCGTGTGGATTAATTTCTAGGTTTAGGTAATGACCCCTAAAAAAAAACAACGTTTTAAGCAAACCGTATGTAGGACGAATATAAATAATAAAAATTCATTCAATCACACATAAATAAATTAAACTAAGTTTTGTATTCAAATGTTAGGTTTAAAATTTAAAAAAAGTGTTTTTCTTTGTTTGTTGTAAGTATTACCATGTACCAAACATGACAAAAGAAAATAAAACTTGTTTATGTTGACTTATAGCTTGATAAATATAAGGCAGGGTTAGAATAATTTGCTATTATTTTAAACATTGAATGATTGCTGTGCCTTTGAAGATCTGTAACCCAATGTAATACAATATGAGCTTTAAGCCATCAAGTAGGATGGCGGTAGATAAAAAAGACAAAAGGTCATTATATAGAGGCTGTGTGGCCAGGAGTCAGATCAGAAGAGGAATTTAATTATTCACTACCTTATTCTCAGTGTGACATATTGCATCACACTGAAACTCTAGCTATCCTTGAATTTGAATGTCATACAACTAGAATATACATATCTCCATACTAATATTTTGTTTTACTTTAGTCACAATACAAAATACATTACATATATAATGGTAAAATATATAATTACTTTGTATGGATTTTTGCATTTATGTATGTATGTATAAATTGTTAGAGAATGCCTAAAGGCCAGCAAATTGCATATGTTTTGTGCAGTTTTCAAATATACTTACATGTAAGAAACAGTCAACTCTGTGCCTTTTTCGATGGGTTGCAGCGCTATCAATGCAGCAGTTTTGTTCAAATTAGAAACAATGACATTTGGAGTACAGGTATGTCGTAATTTACCGATGAATGGATACCATCCATGATTTACATGCGGATTCGTGTATGTAATTGATAGTTCTCTGTTAGTAACGGTTACTGGAACTCGTGTTGGTTCAGCATATAATGCAAAATACATCAGAAGTCGCCCCAGAGCTTGCTTAGCTATCTTCTTTTCTCCTAATAAACGAGGGAAAAAAGAAGGAACGTTTTCTAAATAATAAATTAATGTCGCACAGACGAAACTAGCGCTATACATGATGCCATGTATAAACAGCTTATCATCGTCGTAACTAAGCACAGAAACCTTATTTGCAACATCAAATATTTCCTGCACTGAACTATTGTAAACTCTTTTCGAGCCTGTGCAAAGTGAAGTTGTAATTACTTCTTTCCAAGATTCGCACATTTGTACAATTTTTATCACACCTTTCGCCATCAATTTCGCCATTGGACTATGAATATGGATCACAATTAGTTCCATGATTTGACATTCGATGTTATGAAATTCTTTCAGGCAAAGCTTTTTACATTCCTCACTACAGAACAAAACGAAGCAGCAACCATCACAAGGGATGAGGTTCAATGACATTTTGTGACAGTAGTGACAGGCAAAAATAGCATTCTCATCATTATTGCAACTTACAAATGATGGCTCTAGCGCCAGAAGTGTTCCTACCTTTATATCTTTTGCCGCAACTATCTTTATGGAAGAGTTATTCTTAACAACTTCAATGTTAGCACCGACACAAGGTATTTGGTCATTTCTCTTTGAATCAAACTTGAAAGAATCGGCTAAGTTAGTTTGTAATTCTTTCATGGCCTCGGTTTCGATATTGCTAAAAAAACTAATAGATTCCATTCTTTTCGTTAGCTTTTCGATAATATCCGGTGGACAACCAAGTTGAAAGCAATGTTGTATATCGATTTTACATGCATTAAATTGTCGCTGTTTTTGAAAAAGTGCAGATCTATTGCTATACGCAAGCTTCATTGCTCTAGAGTTTTTTGGTGCATATACAAGTGCTCTGTTATAGCATTCAAGTGCTTTGGTTGGATTTCCCGCTTTATATTCTATGTTGCCCTCATTACGGTACCTATTAGATTCTGCTTCACATTTATATACTTTGGGTATTCGTGGGAAGCCACCACTCTTTTCAAGTGCCTCCATAGCAGCCATAACTACATTGGCATAATCATAACTATTCATTGCTGTATAAACTTGATTAATTAAACCTCTGTCCCTTAAGTATTGTTGGTGAGCTGATGGCATACCAAACATCTTCTGTGAAAGAAATTATTTACATTTGGTTATTTTTTATTAGAAAAAGGTGGCGAGCAAGCAAGTAGTTCACCTGATATTAAGTGAAGCTGCCTATAGGCTTCTGCAACAAGCTAGAGAACTTGCTGCAGATGACTATGGGCAGCTCCACTTAATGGTCAACTCTCTAGTTGCAGATACCTTGCCTACCTTTAAAAACAGAGGATAAATGAAATAGAAGGGGATAAACAAAAAAAAGGAAATTTCCTTTTTCTATCCATACAATGGTTTTTACTAAATACTATTATATAATAATACTAGATTTCATGTAAATATTGCAAAATGGTAAGTGCATCATACCATTATAAAAAATTGGATTAGCAGTTTTGTTATTTTAATAAACCCTGGGTCACATAAAATAGATATGTATGACATAAATGATTAAACTAAAAATACTTGCTATAGTGCAAAATGATAAATATTGAATATGAAAAGTTTGAGAAAACTTTTTAAATTCATTTACTATTGTTAATAGGTTTTTGTTAAAGCACAGCAAGTGCAAACAGGAAACGTTAGTTCACTTGCTGATAAAAATAATTTATAAATTTGTTTATGTTGTTTTTACTATTTATGTAGTTTCTGGATAGTAATGATGTACTTTCTGGATCGGAACAATACGAATAATAACATTTTAACACATATGGGGACTCTATTTCTAATTAGAATACAGGGAAAATTTTGGATCTTGGAGCATTCACAAATATGTATCTTGAATAAAATATAGCTTTTGTAATAACTTTAGAAATACTTTTGTACTATAAAAAAAATAAAAAAGATGTCAGATGTTATATCTTTTAAAGTTTGTATGTATGCAAATTTTGAGTTATCTAGTAATTTGTTAAATATTTACAGCAATGTTAAAATTATTTTTAACTTACCGTAAAGTTTTTATACCTAAGACGATTGTAGGTATAACTAAACTGCAATGTTTATATATAGGTAAATAACCTTTTTATTTTCTTAGAATTTACCCAAATTACAAATAAAAATACTGGAAACACGAACAACAGTGCAACAGCACAAGTGGCAATTGAAAAACTAGACAACGCCGCCGTAGATTTTTCTCTCACAATAACTTTTGGAAAATACCTGACCATAGACAAAAATTATTTATGCTTTATTTTGAGAGTTCAAAATTATTTTAATTTATAGTATTTGCATAATTGTATATCAGTGTACAAATTGTGTATACATATTCATCTATACACATTTAAATTGCTTGCGATTTTTAATTGTAGTTTTCTAGTTGTTAATATTCTGCTGGGATCAAGTATTATCTGGATTTGCCATGCAAAAGACATCACGCACATTGGTGCGATACACAAAAAATGAACAAGTAATTAAGTAATAACGTTTAAGTGATTTATGTTGCCATAAATGACGACAAACGACAAGAATAAAAATAATGTTTAAATTTGTTATCACGTAATCAGTAGTATTAAGTAACCATATTTGATGGTAGCCTTAAATTTCCATTCGCTAAGCTTGTCCGCCAATTTGAATTCGATCGGGTTATATTTTATTTAAGAAATTTTAGGGATAACAGATGTGATATTGGAAAATTACCCTCATTGGTGTAGTAATGCTTAATACAATAAAACTAACAAAATTTAAAAACAAAAAATAAACGTAGGTACAGTGTTTTGTCCTTTATTAATAAACCTGTTTAAATTTCAAAATTCAAAAACTCGGAAATCTGAAATATGAGTTCGTGCCTCAGGATGGCAAAACTGGAAACCGACGAAATATACTTGGATATTTTGTACTCGCCTTCCTCTTCCACAACCCCCTAGCTCTGGAATCAAATCGGGATTTCATCTTTTGTAAAAACCTGTGCGTGTGTAAAATAATGTCTTGGTCTTAAATTGTTTTATGATGATATTAATACTAACGACCATTTTTTTCAACAATCACCATTATGTTCTTTTCGTTAAAGCTATATGTAATAAATATCTGAGTGCAAGAATACAATATCAAACAAAAATGCGAATTTGTACGAAAAACTCATTTTGTTTGCAAGACAATAAACAACTAAAAGTTATTTTATTTTAAAAATATGTTAGTCCCCTCAGTTCCCAGTTTTATGTGAGATCTAAACCCAAATACGGAGCATGTAAGGTTATGGCTACGCCCATTTGATATTTTTTTAGAACTTCGCACTAACCCCGACATATTGTTATTGAAGGCAGATAAAGGCAACGCGACGGTTGTTATGAATGTTAGTGACTACGATAGAAATATCAAGGTTTTAATACACGACATTTCTTCTTACAAACTCATGAATAACAATCCTACGCAGCGAGTATATCGGAAAACCTTAGCTTTAATAAACAACCATAAATATATAATACCACCAGACGTCCATAAACATCTAATACATCCTAGAACAGCGCAGCTGCCTAAATTATACGGTTCGACAAAGGTCCATAAAGGCAATATCCCACTCAGACCTATAGTGAGTTAAATAAAGGTATAAAGGTGATTCTTAGTTAAACTAATATCCCGATGGAATATGCCAAGTTACTTGAACACTGGTTACGAGTTACTTCCTATATAATGGTCAGTACTACCAACAGATCGATGGTGTAGCCATGGGAAGCTTGAAGAAGAAGGATGGAACATTTTGAAAACACTGCCATCACCAGTCCATCATCAGTCAAACTGTGGAAAAGATACGTTGATGACGTTTTTTATACCGTGAGGGGAAATCAAACATACTTCGAGAGCTACTTGTATTTCAATAGCATCCACAACAAGATAAAGTAAGTTCCAATAGACACATTTTTATTCATACCGAATGAAAATAATAATTATTATTGGGGAGAATTTCCTTAACCTAGCAACATTGTATTTTTACGCATTGTGCAGGATGGCGATTCTTTCCGACAAAAATCAATTTGAATCGTAGCCTGATGATTCACAAATAAATCTAAATGTAAAAGATCGATTTTTTTATTCATGTTTTCATT
>JWHW01041481.1:41385-58006 GCA_000931545.1 Papilio glaucus
CAGTTAACATTAGGCGACCCGCTGCACGTTGTCCACTTATCCTATAAAATACGCTGCTGATCCTGGCTCCATATGGACTGAAACATGAAAAGATGTTAAAACAAACGTACACCTAATTTTGTTTTTGTATTCACTTGCAATCTAGGATCTAAAAATGGTCAATTTCGGACAAACGCCCATAAAAACTGCAATCGGAACATGTTTGGATGCTTGTGGCCAATAATATTTTAGTATTTTAACATAAATATTTTTAATTTCTGAACAGAAACATGACGAAGACAAAGTTCTACTACTTCAATTTTAAAGCCCTGGGCGAGGCATGTCGCTTGCTGCTCACTTACACGGGTGAAGATTTCGAAGATTATCGCGTTGGGATGGAGGAATGGCGAGAAATGAAACCAAGTCAGTATTAAACTTTCAATATTACCATTGACAAATACAGTCTTAGCATTTAAAGTAAATTAGCGATTTGTCCCTGGATTGTTTGTTCATAAATGTTATTTTCTTCTTTCCCTACATTAAAACTTTTAATATGCGAAATACGACAACTCCATGCACGCAATATTCTGAAAAAAAATCCGAAATTTGGTCCTATTTTTTAAGTCAAGATCCGACCGGTAGTTTTTGAGTTATTCTTAATATTGCATAATATGACAAAGCTGAGTTTTAATTTCTTGGCTTACGTAGGCAAAACTATAGTATATACATTAAATTATGTATGAAATAATTGTAGCTCTTTAAATAAGCTAAATAAAAGTCCGCGATGACATATATCTATCTTCTATGGTTGTCTCACAATAACTATTTTTTTCTTAAGTAACATTAATTTAAACGCATACACCTCTTACTACGCTATTATTAGTGTTCGGTACGAATCCTTATCCATTTAAATGTGTTAATAATCAAGGGAATTTAATGTAGATAATAATTGTCCTTTAAACTATATCATTCTGACCAATAGTTTAGAAGATATGAAGAGATTAAACTACAAAGTAAGTAAAAACTACGCGCAAGTGATTTCAAAAGCCGCGCAGTAGAGGGCCGAACTTAGCGATGTGTTTATCACTATGTAATTTTGTTTATTATCTTTCTTTGAATGAAAGTTGGTCTGGTTCCCATATAAATTTGATCAAGATCTAACCAGTTGTTTTTGAGTTATTCTTAATAAAGCGTAATTAATTGACTTGGACTACATTGACGTTGTTCTAGTTTTGTGTTAAAACGATGGTGTATCAAGCCCAGACGGTGTGGATTTTTTTTTTGAAATTTTCTATGTTCGGAACTTTTTTCATGTGAGCCCGCATTTTAGAAAGCCTATTTTTGCGTTCTTCACTAGTCTGTTTTGAAATGGCCCTGGAAGTGAATTCCGTCCTACCTTCGTCTGTCTCATTTAAACGACGTTGTCTCATATGAGCGGCGCGTTTAGTAAGTCTACTATCGTGACAAACAAAATGAGTTGACAAACTTTAAATTCACTAAAAATCGAGAAATAAACAAAATTTTTAACAAAAACAAAACCGACTTCAAAAAAACTATATTCAAAAACATCATATGCACTAAAATGTAAAAAACAACGTATGCACTAAAATCTAAAATTTACAGGGAAAGTTTTTGAATGGATTCAGAATGACACAGTGGGTGTTCCTGTCAAGTTTGGTACCGATCGGATCAATATTTAGTGGTACTACAGGGCGAAGCCGGGGCGGGTCACTAATATAGTATAAAGTTTATTTGTAAAATGATTTCTTAAGGCATCCTCGTATATTGGTATTTCCTTGGCTGACGCTGACACCGACTCCAAAGATAAATATGATTAAGAATTGATTCTTAGGTTTAATTGCGTAAAATTATTTTTTACATTTTAGTGCATATTTTGTTTTTGAATATAGTTTTTTGAAGTCTGTTTGGTTTTATTAAAAAATTTGTTATAACATTCAGTATGCCGTGACTGAATTAGTATCAACGAATTCAGACGTGTCATATTGGCGCGTTAAGATAAATTGTAAGTTTTAAATAAATAATTTCGATAATTTTCCTTAACAATAATTTAAACAACGATCACATTTCTACATAATTTCCTGCACGATACGATGATTTAATTGTAATTGCATGTTCGTGTCTACCTTTGACTACTTCTCGATCGTTCGTTTTTTCCACAACATGTAGTAATAAGATACAAGCAACATTTGATATTTTACTGTCGTTGTTAGAAACTGTATTCGGTCAGCTGCCGATCCTGGAGGTTGACGGCAAGCAGTACGCGCAGAGCAACGCCATCTGCCGCTACCTCGGCCGCAAGCACGGCCTGGCCGGCGCCAGCCTCGAGGAGGACCTCGTCATCGACCAGAACGTCGACTTCCTCAACGACATCAGAACCAGTAAGTTGAAATGTAACTCATATAAACCTTATAATCTTCGTGAATTATGTATTTTTTTTAGTAAAATGGGGTAAAACGAGTTACCCGCTCATCTAGAGTTGCCAAATGTAATTATAGTCAATACCATAAGAGAACAATGTGCTCACGCCCGTAACCCAGAGGGGTAGGCAGAGATCATGGATTTCCATTTGGCGCGATCCTGGCACACCGCTCTCGCTTCTTCTACATTCATACATCTACGCATACATGCTCGTCGGTTATGGGTACTCCTTATATCCTTATACATTATTTCATATTATTTGATTTATTTTAGATTTCTTCATATACTGGGATCGATGACGATATTGATTATCGAGAAATAAATTCGATAATTGACGAATATGTCGTTACACAAAATATGGATTGTAAAATTCTGATAAAAATGGCTTAAACAAAATCGAAAAGTAAAACTAATCGGACTTTATTTTGACACAATGTACTTTTTTATAACTTTAATAATCAAAGTTTATTGCACAAAACTGCTAAGCTAAGCTCACCATATGTTAAGTGACCACATTTGAGTAGGTGTGGTCAACCCATTATTAAGTGTACTTACACATCGCATTACTTTAAACTGTCTTTATGTCTACAGGAATAAGGTTTATAGTCCATATTCAAATGTATTCTTACAGAAACATGGCTTTGTTCAGCTTATCGCAAGTCCCTCAATTGATACGGCATAGTTGGAGGCCGCGATCACGTCATTTCAAATATGTTTTAACGTAAAGTTGCACAAGTTTCAAAATATACTATCTCTTTCATGATAATGTTGTTATGGGCACTTCGATCGCGTATATCATTTTTTTTATCTGTCACCTAGTAAAGATAAAAAACTATGCGCTGACTTTCGTAACCCAGAGGGGTAGGCAGTGATCATAGATTTTCATTTGGCGCGATCCTGGCACCTCTCCCGCTTCTTCTACATTCATACATCTAAGACGTAATATAACATTTAACTCCATCAGGAATAGTTAATGCGAGGATCACAACATTGTGAATCCGTATTTTTTAGCACAAAACGGTGCTCGGCTCTACTCGAGACGTCATAACAGTAAAAGTATTATGACCTTGTGAGTCTTGGTAACCAATTTTACATGAAATGTTTTTGATGGTAAGTTACACCTTACAAATAAATTGACGCAAAAAAAAACAAAGGAACATGGCTAGGTTTGATAAGACATTATGTTTTGTTTGCGTCAAGGTTTCCATTGCGGTTAAGCTATAAGGTTGTGGTTCTATTTGCGCTGACAAAGCGCTTATTTTCACTTTAAATGTAACGTAATTTGGCTATGGTTTAAATGAATTACAAACAGACTTGTAATAGTTAACCCATATGGAAGCCGAATCAGATTTGTTACTAATGAAAACTGCATTGTACTCAGAGGCCGCCGCCGTCCACTATGAGAAAGATGAAGCTGTGAAAGCCAAGAAGCACGAGGACTTTACTAAGAACGTCTACCCCGCAATGCTGAGCAAGCTCGACGAGATCATCAAGAAAAACAATGGACATCTCGCCCTTGGGAAGGTAAGGCATAAGAAGAGAAGAGAACGACTCAGACATTTAATTTTCTTTTCATCAATTTTTCTTTCCTAAATGAAAAAGATTTGACAATGATATTATAATATAAAAATATAGCAGATATGTCATTAGAGGACGGAAAGTGAAGAGTCGACAACGTCCCAAATTGGGACTTTTTTTATAGCTTGCGACATGTGTTCACATTGTTTTTATAGTTGAAGGGGGCTAACAACCAACGGGCCGCCTACAGCTAAGTGATTAGCGCCGCCCATGAATGTCTATAATATTAGAGGAACTATAGATGCGTTGCAGGCCTTTAAGGAAGGACGCTCTTTTACCTTAGGAGGACGACCTTAAGTCGTATTGGTATACCGCTGGTGACAGATCATTTTATAAGGTGGTTACAGTGCCCGTAACAACAAAATCTGTTGCACGAATGGGCCGGCTCGGCCGGTGAAATACCACGACCTCACAGAAGACAGGCGTGAAGTAGAAGTACTCTGCGTTTCGTCTAATGAATGAGGTGCCGTAGGCCTAATTTTAGTCCTCTTCCCGTTCTCACTCTTTCCTCATAAGGATAGGATGGCAACGGGAAGAGGACTGGACGGGGAGGAGGTTAACGGGGAAAAAGAAATATCCTTATTCCTGTCTATGCCCTCCTTCGTCCATTAAAGGTAGGCAACGCATCTGCAATACATTTGCTTGTTACGGATGTCTATGGGCAGCTCTCACTTAACATCAGGTGATCCGCTTGCTCGTTTGCCACCTTCTTCCATAAAAAAACGAGGCAGAAAGTTACGTGTAAACCACGCGGTAGTGGAATTCCAACCATCCAGGTGGTGTGGATGGAATTTGCAGCACATGCATTGGATGGAGCACTGTTGTGTTGTGCGATGACGAAACTCAGCGGCAGGAATTCCTCGAAACAATTCTTTGGAACACTCCCCACGGTAACGACTGTAAAAATGCAAAGGGAAATGACGTCTCTTCGCAATGCCCGTGGGTCAAGCCGATCAGTAAGACCTCGGTCGTTGACGGTTCGGGTCGCTTCGTTGTAAGCAGTGAAATGGAAGAAGCTAGGGAAGTTTTTGGGGTTGAATAGGACAAGATATTGTCCACCCCGATCCGAGACATGGCGCAATAGTCTCAGACACAAGTTTGTTTCGGTGCTCATTGACGCAATTTACGCTTAAGTGACAATCACTAGCTGTCCTCTTTTTCTTATTATTTTAATTACGCTATGTGAGAACCTGGAGAGGCTTGGCGTTAGACTGGCCGCCTGCTATGAATAATAAGCTACGAACCTAACCTAATAAAACAAATTACATAAGAATACATACATAATTGCTAAAATTTTCTACGTGTAAATACTGCGTTACTATTGCCGTCCGTCTCCGAAGCGAAGAAGAATACGTGCGTGTGCTATGAATATCTCAATGCACAATGTGTCTAGCTGATGCTTACAAAATCTCCGAAACTGTCCTGTTTTGAACTTTATATAAACTTTCAATCATCATCATGTTAAAGATCATAATATATAAATAAATAAATAAATAAAGCCTTTATTCAGACAAGTAAGCAATTTTGACATAATCTATATTTTTTTTCTCATCTTCTCTGTAACCCCGTCTGTGTGCCTCCTTTGACAAAGGCCTCCTCCAACTGGGACCACATTTCTCTGTCGCTAGCCGTTCTTGTCCAAGCACCACCTGCTACTGCTTTAATATCATCGACCCATCGAGTCGATGGTCTGCCTCGTTTTCTTTTCTTTTGTGTCGTGAACTAGTACATTAATGTTCTTGAAGGGTTTCAGTTTTAACTTGTGCTATTGAGTTTGGTATTTTTACCTTAAATGGTCTGTTTCTAGCCGATTTTAGTTGTAATTTGGCTCTGACCATTCTGTGATTGCTGTTAAAATTAAGGTTATTTATAACTCGGCAGTCCTGAAAATATTTGCTTTTATTGGTCAAAATATAATCTATTTCATTACGGTGACGACCATCTGGTGATATCCATGTCCATCTGTTATTAACACGTTTTTTGTATAAGCTATTCAATATCTTTAATTTGTTTTCGTATGCCAGTTGGATAAGTTTTTCACCATTTCTTGTTCTTCTTCCAAAACAGTGTGGGCCTAGTTCGATTTCCTCTCCATCTACTCTTTTTCCAGTTCTGGCATTGAAATCGCCCATCACTATTAGATTCTTGTGTGTGTAGGTTTTTATTGCCTCTGATAGCGTAGAATAGAAATAGTCGATTTCGACACAGTTAGACTGTTCTGTTGGGGAATATATTTGTACTATTGACCACATTTCGTTGTTTCGCGGTAGTTTCACGTTCAGTATAACAATACGCTCATTAATGCCAATGAATCCATCGATGCAAAATTTTAATTCCTTTTTCACTAGAATAGTTAACTCAAATATACTATTCAATTAAACTATTACAGCTATTTAATAGCATTTTTATAGAACACTAAATGTTAAGTGAAGTTTACCACAATACATTTGTAAAAACCGCACCCAAATCGGTTAAGCCGTTTCTGAGACGAGCGCGCACAAAAATTAAAAAAAAATCAATCAATAACAGTAATCTCTATAAAATTTAACTGACTTACAGCTGACGTGGGGTGATTTCGTGTTCGCGGGCATCTTTCTCTACCTGAAGGCCATGCTGCAGATGCCGGACCTGGAGGAGCAGTACCCCAGCTTCAAGAAGCTCTACGACACCATCTTCTCATTCCCCAGGATCAAGGACTACGTCTCCAAATTGCCTAAACCCGATTTAAACATCTAACATCACAGAGCACGAGCCACAGCTTTCTGACCTTCGTCATTTTACAAAACTAAAAAGTTTCATGTGTGTGTGTTCCTAATGCAGATAAAACGATCCCCGAGTATTTTTTTTTATGATAGAAGGTAGCAAACGAGCAAGCGGATCGCCTGATGTTATGTGAGCGCTACCCATAGACATCCGCAACAAGTAAATGTGCTGCAGATGCGTTGCCTACCTTTAAAGTACAGAGGAGGGATACAGAGGAAAAAGGATGTTTCCGTTTCCCCGTTAACATCCTCCCCGTCCAATCCTCTTCCCATTCCCATCCTATCCTTATGAAGAAAGGGTGGGTAGGGGAAGAGGACTGTAATTAGGCCTCCGGCACCTCACTCATCAGACGAAACGCAGAGTACTTCTACTTCAAGCCTGTTTTCTGTGAGGTCGTGGTATTTCACCGGTCGAGTCGGCCCATTCGTGCAACAGATGTTGTTGTTGCGGGCTCTAGCACTGTTAAAAATGTGTTGTGTGTTGTTTATTAACGTCACCCACCGTCTCATCTATATACATTTAAGACGATTTTCTCTAATTTGTAGTTTGGCCTTAGCCATACCTTAAAAAGGTTTAAGATCCTAATTATGGGTGTAAATTGGTGTAAAATAACTAATTCATCAATTCTGAATTCTTAATTTTATGACTAAATATGTAAGATATACGAAACAGATCAAAATAAAAAATTAACTATGCAAGCAAAAATATGATTTTACAGCTTCAAAATAAAGCTAGCTTTTCACTAATATCTATTACAGCTATGCCCCGCGGTTTCACCCGCCCGCAGACTAAACGATGACGCCGATAACCTCATCATCATCTCCCTGCCCTTTTCCCGCGTTGTGGGGTCGAATCAGTATGGCCGTACCACAGTTAAATTGATATAACTTTTTTATTTATAAACCGATTGAGATAAAACGAACAGTAAATGTTAAGTGAAGCATATCACAATACATTAGTGAAACCCACACACAAACCGGTTAAGCCGTTTCTGAGATTAGCGGTAACAAACGCACAGGCAAAAAGATAAACTGACAAACAGACAAAAAGTCTAATTATCATTGTTTTGAGTTTTAATGCGTTTATGAATGCCCCCAAACCTGGTAAACCGATTTCGATGATTCTTTTTTTGTTCGAGAGCTAATGCTTGTCGATTGGTCCCATTTTTTTAGTTAAGATCCGACCGGTAGTTTTTGAGTTATTCTTAATAATGCATATCTAATATGACAACGTTGAATTTTACTTTCTTGGCTTACGTAGGCTAAACTATCGACAATAGCGTAAAATTATTTTATACTTTTAAGTGCATTTCTTGTTTTTGAATATAGTTTTTTTGAAGTCGGTTTTGTTTTTATTTAAAAGTTTTTATTATATGTATACATATACCCCGAAATGTAAATTATATCCCGTGATTGGCCTTCACACTGTGAGATATATCTTTAGAATATTTTCTGTTCGTCCTTGGACCGTATGATTGAGATATATGTAACATCGCAGTGTTACAGCATCATGAATAACAATCCTACGCAGCGAGTGAACCGGAAAACCTTAGCTTTAATAAACAACCATAAAGAAATAATACCACCAGACGTCCATAAACATCTAATACAGCTTAGAACAGTGCAGCCGCCTAAATTTTAGGGTTTGACAAAGGTCCATAAAGGCAATGTCCCACTCAGACCATGTTGGATATATTCAAACATGTTGGAAGTGTAGTGCAACCTTTAGTGAGTCGTACAACATCATACGTCAAGGATTCTCGTCATCTCATAGACATCAAGTGACACCAGGGTTGAAACAAAAGAGACTATGGTCAGTTTTGACATTGATTCGCTTTTCACCAACGTACACATTAAAGATAATATAGATGTTATAAAGGTGATTCTTAGTTAAACTAACATCCCGATGGAATATGCCAAGTTACTTGAACATTGTTTAGTTACAAATTACTTTCTATACAATGGTCAGTAGAGCTACTTGTCATATCTCAATAGCATCCACAACAGAAACATAAAGCAACATTGTATTTTTACGCATATCAATTTTTAAATCGATTTGAATCGTAACCTGATGAATCGATTGACAAATAAATCGAGGTCTTAATGTAAAAGATTGATTTTTTTGTTCAAGTTTGCATTTACAATGAATATATAAATCCATTTTTATCAAAAACAAGAAAGATACCATAATAAACGATATCTTATCAGGTAATTAGGTAAGAAAAATAATTTTATTACCATATCATAGTATCAGATCTGGTATAAAAGTAAACATTTATTTTCTAAACGTATTTGTTACATTAAAAAGTCAAGAAAATACGTAATATAGTTTATAATTCCCAATGCTTAATAATAATATCTAAGCTTTTTAAAAACAACAGTCTGTCAAGTCTACTGGGATTCAAACGGTTCCGCTAATCAATTGCAATGTTGTCGGAAACTGAAAAAAAGCACTTACAAGGAACAGATGATCAGCTATGTATGGGTCGTTGCGTTATTTCTGTATAACGTAACGCAGCGTTATTATACATACATCGCAAACCTTTGGGACTATCTTTTTCATAACTATTATTATTAAATGGAGCGTGTAATAAAGTTATCGTTAACATAGAGGATAAAAAGTAACGGCCCTAAATGCAATCCTTGGGGAATACGGGAAGGAATCTCCAGGAATCTTGATAAATAACCTTGCTTTGAAACTGCCTGGGATCGGTTTCGGAGGTAGGAGCTTATCCAGCGGAGTAAGTCTGCGTGTATTCCGATTGACCATAATTCTGAAATTAGTAAAACATGACTTATTTTATCAAAAGCTTTTGAGAAGTCAGAATACACTACATCCTCTTGAACTCTCTTATCCGTAGCATCCACTAAATGTTTGGTAGATGTAAGCATATTTTTTTCTACAGAACGTCTTTTACAGAAACCGTGTTGATTAGGACTTATGTGATAGTTTTAAGGCATTGCTCATTTGTTGGGTTATTATTTATTCACATACGTGTATAATTTTTATAATATTGTGCAATGCGTGAAATTTCCCCCACTACTTCCCCCAATGTTCAAGTCAGCCGCGAATCAAATATATAAAATAAACTCAATATTTGCGTTTGCTGTGATAGTGGAGTTGTGTTTTAAAGGCAGCGTCGGCGGCAATATCAGCCCACGGATTATCTATATTTGTTATTTCTTGGTTATATTCAATTAGGTAGGTAAGTACATTTCATTTTTAACCGACTTCAAAAAGGAGGAGGTTATCAATCCGTCTGTATATTTTTTTTGTTTGTTACCTCAGAACTCCGCTCCTGGTGAACCGATTTCGATGATTCTTTATTCGAGGGCTAATGCTCTCCCATTGGTCAACGTTTTTTTAGTCAAGATCCGACCGGTAGTTTTTCAGTTATTCTTAATAATGCATATTATAACAAAGTTGAATTTTACTTTCTTGGCTTACGTAGGCTAAATTATAGGACTTGCATTAAAAATATTGTATGAAATAATTGTAGCTCTTTATATAAGCTAAATAAAAGCCCGCAATGACATATATCTATCTTCTATGGTTGTCTCACAATAACCATTTTTTTCTTAGGAAACATTACTTAAAACGAACTCGATACTTACTACGCTACTATTCGTGTTCGTTATGAATCCTTATCCATTTAAATGTGTTATTCATCAAGAGAATTTAATGTAGATTACAATTGTCCTTCGAACTATATCGTTCTGGACAATAGTTTAGAAGATATATAAAGTTTAAACTACAAAGTAAGTAAAAACTTCGCGCAAGTGATTTCAAAAGCCGCGTAGTAGACGGCTGGGCTTAGCGATGTGTATATTACTATGTACTTTTGTTGATTATCTTTCTTTGATTGATAGTTGGTTGTTATCATGTATTCCCATATAAATTTTATCAATATCCTACCAGTTGTTTTTGAGTTATTCTTATTAAAACGTATTTATGCTTTAAAACGACGTTGTATTAAGCCCTTCGACTCGTTAGATAAACGATCCTTTTTTTTGTCAGGAAATGCCTACCGCATATCCACCCTTGCGGGGACAAGTGGACTGGATTATGTCGGGCTCGCACCGACTAAAACCTGACAGTTTACCTCACGCGCATATCGGAGGGGCTACGGGAACGCTTTCGCACAACTTCCGTGGCCCCGCTTGCGCCAGCCGTTTCCGGCTCCATCTGAGGAGACTACACCAGTGCAATGCGGGTTCGGGATTCCCCGCCCTCCCCGCTGGTGCCGCCTTGTTTTTTGTAGAGGTTCACTCCTCGCGGCCCCCGTCTTGAAAAAGAGACCCGCGGTCCCAGCGTCGCCGCCGGGATTACGCGCGCAGTGCGGCTGCAAGAGATAGGGTAAACCCCTTCCCAGCCGCGGTGCGACTCCGCTGAGTCGCGGAGGATTGGAGAGTGGCGCACCAACATACCAACACCTCCTCCTTCGCGACTCCACCACAACTGCGGAGACCCATTAGTCCCCGCGGTCCGCTACAAAAGGCGGACTCAAAAGAGTCCACCCCTAGCGGCCTCCTCTGGTCGGTCCTGCGAGCCCGCAAGAGGGCCCACAGGACTTGTAGCCGGCAACCGAGGTCACAGTCTCCCCTTGGTGTGTGGTTCGCAGTCCGTGATTACGCTTTTTTTTTTATTTTTCGTATAAGCCCGCATTTTCGAAAGCCTGATTTGGGTTGTTCGGTTTTGAAATGGCCCTGGAAGTAGATTAACAAATTTTAGATATGCATTCCGTCCTATTTTCGTTTCTCTCATTAAAAAGACTGTCTCATATGAGAAGCGGGTTTTGTAGGTAAACCCATATCCTTCCTGCCAAACAAAATCAGTTAACAAACTTTAGATTCAGTAAAAATCGAGATTTTTTTTTAAACAAAAACAAAACCGACTTCAAAAAAACTATATTCAAAAACAACAAATGCACTTAAAAGTATAAATTAATTTGATGCAATTGAACATAAGAATCAATTCTTAATCATATTTAGTTTTGGAGTCTGTGTCAGCTAAGTAATACCAATATACGAGGATGCCTTAAGAAAACATTTTACAAATGAACTTTGTACTATACTAGTGACCCGTCCCGGCTTCGCCTAGGTACCACTAAATATGTTGATCCGATCGCTACCAAACACAGCTGACACCGACTCCAAAAAGAAATATGACTAAGAATTGATTCTTATGTTTAATTGCGTAAAATTATTTTATACTTTTAAGTGCATTTGTTCTTTTTGAATAGTTTTATTGAAGTCGGTTTTGTTTTTGTTTAAAATTTCTCACTGAAATTAAAGTGGTTGTTTACGTTAAATATGCAATAGCGGAAGCAGCAGCAGAAGCATTTATTTTAATGTCTCTCACATCTACTTGTTATTTATGATAAATTAAATATTTCGTTTACGAAGTAAACTTTTTGCTACACGGTGGGAAGATGCGTCCACTAATTATCTTGCTTGCCTAGAGAGTTAAATCAGAGGATGTTGTAGCATATTTGAGTGTAAATAATAAGCAATTGTCTAAGTTGCACCTACCGGCCGATGTGTTGTAGCATCGTGTTCGCACTGCGAAAAACATTCATATAAAACTTGTTATTGAGAAAGAGAGTTCTCTCTAAAAATAATTAAAATGACTATGTTTTATGTGAATATTTTTGACAGTGTTAACTCAAGCTGTTAAAGTTTTGAACATTTTGCGAAGAACCCATGATTTTGAGAAATTTCATTGTTAAAATACGCTGTGCATTGATTTTAATGGACAGAGGTGGTGGGAGGGAAAAGGGTCCAATCCTCTTCCCATCCTATCCTTATTGTGAAAGGATGGAAAAGAGAAAGAACTGAAATTGGGCCTTCCACATCCCACTCATCAGAAGAAAAAAAAACATATTTTTGTTATTGTTGTACAATGTTTACTAAACACAAAAGGCCACAGAAAGGCCAGTGCTCGGAGCTTCCTTCGATGCTTATGACCGTTAACGAAGGTCTTTTAAAATAAGAATTCAAATTCTTTTTAATTTCTGAATAGAAATATGACGAAGACAAAACTCTACTACTTCAATATGAGAGGTCTGGGCGAATCCTGTCGCTTGCTGCTCACTTACTCGGGCGAAGAGTTCGAAGACCGTCGCATTGGGATGGAGGAATGGCGAGAAATGAAACCAAGTCTGTATAACTTTCAATATTACCATTGACAAATACAGTCTTAGCATTTAAAGTAAATTAGCGATTTGTTCCTGGATTGTTTGTTCATAATTGTTATCTTAGTCGCTTTCCCTACATTAAAACTTTTAATATGCGAAATATCGACAACTCCATGCACACAATATTCTGAAAAACAAATCCGCTTCAATAATTAATTATATGTTGGCTTTCTTATTGACATTTTTATTGTTTTTTTGACGGGTCATAGGTTAGAATCATAACGGAGCTAAAATTGTTTCATAATATACTGCGGCCCAAATCTTCTTTCTTGGCACAATCTTTTTCAATTGGTATATTTTACACATTCAGTATGCCGTGACATTGACCAGACGTGTCACATTGACGCGGTAAGATAAATTGTAAATTTTAAATAAATAATTTCGACAATTGTCCTTTACAATAATTTAAACAACGATCACATTTCTACATAATTTCCTGCACGATACGATGATTTAATTGTAGTAACATATAGTAATAAGATACAACCAACATTTGGTATTTTACTGTCGTCAGAAACCGCATTCGGTGAGGTGCCGATCCTAGAGCTAGACGGCAAACAGTATGTGCAGAGCAACGCGATCTGCCGCTACCTCGGCCGCAAGCACGGCCTGGCCGGCGCCAGCCTCGAGGAGGATCTCGTCATCGACCAGAACGTCGACTTCCTCAACGACATCAGAACCAGTAAGTTGAAATGTAACTCGTATAAACGTTTGCACAAAAATCTAAGCTAAGCTAACCGTATGTTAAGTGACCATATCAGGGTAGATGTGGTCAACCCATCATTAAGTGTACATAATTGGCCTAATTACACTCCTTTTCCTCTTCCCACTCTTTCCTTATAAGGATAGAATGGGAACGGGAAGAGGATTGGACGGGGAGATGGCGCAGGGAAAAGGAAATATCCTTTTTCCTGTCTATCCACTCCTCTGTCCATTAAAGGTAGGCAACGCATCCGCAACACATTTGCTTGTTGCGGATGTCTATGGGTAGCGCTCTCATACCATCAGGTGACCCGCTTGCTCGTTTGCCACCTTTTACCATAAAATTTACGCATTACTTTAAACTGTCTATATATCTACAGGATGGTAGGGTTTACAGTCGTTATTCAATTGTATTTAACAGCAACATGGCTTTGTTCAGTTTATCGCAAGTTCCTCAACTGATACGGCGTACCCGAAGGCCGCGATCACGTCATGCAACTATCAATGTTTTGACGTACAGTTGCACAATTTTCAAGATATACTATCTGATTCATGATAATGTTGTTATGGGTAAATCATATAGCACATGTGTTTCGATCCGGTAGATATAATGCTTCTTTTATCTATCACGGATTAAATATTAAAAAAAATGCGCTCATGTCCTTAACCCAGAGGGGTAGGCAGAGATCATGGATTTCCATTCGGCGCTGTCCTGGTACACCTCTCTCGCTTCTTCTACATTCATACATCTACGCATGCAAGCTCGTCAGTTATGGGTGTTCCTTATATCGCCCATTTTTAGTAAGCGACTAATCTGAATAAGTTCTATTAGCGCGTCCCCTACCAACACTTCATTCATACTTTCAACATGCCTGAACCACCGAAGCATACCTTCCTCAATTCTACTCACAACGTACACTTTTAAGCCACACTTTTCCCTTATAACGCAATTTTTAATTCACATAAGTTTTATTACGTTGTAAAGCTACATTACAAATAAAACACAGTAGAATGAATCTTTTTTGATAACGATGCTTACCTTCTTTATCTCGAATCGCAAAACAGTACTCGAGACATCATAACTTTTTAACAGTAAAAGTATTATGGCCTTGTGAATCTTGGTAACCAATTTTACATGAAATGATTTTAATGGTAAGTTACACCTTACAAACAAATTGACGCAAAAAAAAGGAACACGGCTAGGTTTAATACGACATTATGTTTTGTTTGCGTCAAGGTTTCCATTGCGTTAAGCTATAAGGTTGTGGTTCTATCTGCGCTGAAAAAGCACTTATTTTCACTTTAAATGTAACGTAATTTGCTCAAGGTTTAAATTAATCATAAACCTGTAATTGAGTTAAACCATAACCACATGAACGCTATCAGACCAAATGCTTCTAATTAAAAGTGCATTGTATTCGCAGAAGCCGCAGACGTCTTCTACGAAGAGGATGAAGCAGTGAAAGCCAAGAAGCACGAGGAGTTTACGAAAACCGACTATCCCACAATGCTGAGCAAGCTTGACGAGATAATCAAGCAGAACAATGGACATCTCGCCCTTGGAAAGGTAAAGCATAAAAAGAGAAGAGAAGGACTGAGGCATCTAATTCTCTTTTCATCCTGTATTTTTCTTCCTTCTTTTCCTAAATGAAGGTGCGCAACTTATTGAAGATTTGATATAGATATTATAATACAAAAATGTAGCAGACATGTCATTAGCGGACGAAAAGTGAAGAGTCAAAAACGTCCCATTTGGGATTTTTTAATAGATTTTTTTATAGTTAAGTGAGCACTACCCATAGACATCCGCAACAAACAAATGTGTTGCAGATGCATTGCCTACCTTTAATGGACAGAGAAGGGCTTAGACAGAAATGAGGATATTTTCTTTTCCCCGTTAACCCCCTCCCCGTCCAATCCTCTTCCCGTTACCATCGTATCCTTATGAGGAAAGGGTAGGAAGGGGAAGAGAACTGAAATTAGGCCTCCGGCACCTCACTCTTCAGACGAAACGCAGAGTACTTCTACTTCACACCTGTTTTCTGTGAGGTCGTGGTATTTCACCGGTCGAGCCGGCCCATTTGTACAACTGATGTTGTTGTTGCCGGCTCTACCACTATTAAAATTTATACCTACCCTTGCTACAATTCTTACTACCTATCACTCCACTGGAAACTTTTCAGTCGATATGACACCTCAAAAAAATCACCATCACAGTAATCTCTATAACATTAACTGACTTACAGCTGACGTGGGGTGATTTCGTGTTCGCGGGCATCTTTCTCTACCTGAAGACCATGCTGCAGATGCCGGACCTGGAGGAGCAGTACCCCAGCTTCAAGAAGCTCTACGACACCATCTTCTCATTCCCCAGGATCAAGGAATACGTCGCCAAATTGCCTAAACCCGATTTAAACGTTTAACATCACAGAGCACGAGCCACAGCTTTCTGACCTTCGTCATTTTACAAAACCTGAAAGTTTCCCTGTGTTGGTTTCGAATACAGATAAAAACGATCCCCGAGTATGAAGTTTAGATCCCGATAGCTTTCCTTTCCGAAAGAAAACATGTAGTAAAGGTGTATAAAGTTCCACCTTAATTTCGTTAAAGTACTTTAGTGTTTCGGACAGCAATGGTTATGTTCATTATAAAGCCCGGTGCATGCGTTTTTCATTAACGTTACCCACCATCTCATCTCTACGTATAATGATGTTGTCTCTGATTTTGTAATTTGGCCTCTGCCGTGCTTTAGAAAGGTTTTATATCCTTTTATGCATGACTCGTAGGTGTACAACAACTAATTCATCAATACCTATTAAAAGTAAAAACAACATTAAAATTCTTAATTTTATGACTTAATATGTAAAATATACGAAACAGTGGAAAAAATCAACTACGCAAGCAAAAACATGATTCTATCGCTACAAAATAAAGCTGGCTTTTCACTATGGCATTGTAATATTT
>JWHW01041581.1:4134-23399 GCA_000931545.1 Papilio glaucus
TTCTCAATTAACTTTCTTCCAAACCTCCACTTACCTCTTTCATTTTAAAAGAATTGGAACTAGAATAACTATTAGAATTAGCAATTTGATAAATGAAAATTAGCTAAGTTTAGTGAACAAATTTTATCAATAATTTTATTACACTACATAAATAATGATATTTTTTTTTAATAATGATTTCTTAATAATATAAATTAATAAAGATAAAAGAGCAATTAATTAGTTAATGGCAATTATTATACATTTCGAAAAATTAATAATGTAGACAAATGTATGAAGCGTATTTATTAGAAACGTTTAATACAACAAAATAGCGCAATATATACAGTTCTTAATAAAATATTTCGGTATTATTCATTAATTACACATAGGTGAATTTAAGAGCGTATGATGGTTTAAATATATAATTATACATAATAATTAAGGGAAGAAATTTGTACATGCTGAACTGTACTAACCCATCACCATCATAAAAAGAATCACTATCTGCCATATTAAATTTGGAAAGATAAATTAAAGATAGGAAGAGTGATATAAAAATAATTTACCATTTAATTTAATCACTAATATAAAATAATATGACACAATAAAAACACCCGCTTTTCATTCTCGTTTGACAACCAATCGACAACAATCTGACATGACCGTCATTCTTAAAACCACAGATTACGTTTACGTATATTTTGGAAATCTTTCCTCGTAAATAAATACGATGAATATGTTATGTAAAGTGTGTGTGTAAGAGGTAGAGCGAATGTATTATGATATGACTATAGATATATTTTTACCTTTTTCAACCTATGTAAAATAAAGATTGAAAAGCAAATAAAATATAATATCTCGTTATTGAGATGAATGAACATTTATATAGTGATGTGTGACGACAGCTTCGATTAAATGATTTCAACGTCTTTAATGTTAAAGTGTGTCAAAAAACTAATTTACACTGCCATCAGTTATAAATTTATGAAAGTTTGGAATAATTCATCGAGGTAAGAACTAATAAGTTGTAACAATGTACAGATCGTACATTTAGAATGTACAAAATAAACTACAACAGATTGGAAATGCTACCAAAAAAACATATGCGCATGTGTTATTATTATTAGTCCATCTATGAGTGAGTTAAAAATAGTGCTGGCAACGTGATACACATTTTTATCGATATTCCACGCGAAATTAAGAATAAATTGTTCATTTGTAGTGGTCTTACGTCCGGTCATAATAACGCCGATCATGTAGTAACATTTTCTGAATGAAATATCCACCATCGAAGCGGATAAGTTACATATTTTATTTTGGCCAAAAAAAATCACATTTTAAACTGTTTCATGTGTCTATTTCTTGCCAAACTGATTTGCATGAAAATTGGCAGACAGAATTGACATATTAGTACCTTATTGTGCATCTCTTTCTCTCTCACAGAATGTCCCTTTTCCACGCTTCGTTGGTCTTTATTAGTTAGATTCTAGGTCTATGTTATACATAATGACCGAATTTCAAAATGTTCTGTTTAGTTAGTAGTATCGAATTTTATCCCGGACAACGTCGTAACACGAAATTTTGATATATTATTATATGAGATTAGTGTTAGCATCACGCTAAAGTGGCTAAACAACTTTAATTGCTGGAGTTAACTTGAAGATTAAGGTACTAAATAAAAGAATACCTCATACAAAAACAAACTTTATATATAGCTTATGCTGTTTTTGAACATGGGTTGAGGTGTAGTTTCGATATTGGGATCCTCAGTAACAGGATCATATACATCGCCGTTGACTTGCGTTGGTTCATTGGATTCCGTTGTATCTCCATCAGTTACCGCATTAGCTGGATTACCACCACCTCCTCCAGGTTTTGAAAGACTTACGCCATCTAGACCCATATCCATGCAATCAAAATGTAAAATCTGTAACAAAAATGCAGAAGTAAAATGATTAAGTTTCTTTAGTTTTTGTTTTTCTACATTAAAAGTCACTGTAGGCTAATAAAATAATTTAGTTTAAGAAACTTTCCTTCATCACTTTAAGGGGCGTTGTCATGTAACGTAAGATGTAACATCACTACGCTCATTAAGGCGATGTTACATGGCATTGACATGAGTAGCAATGGAAGACGGATGACTTATCAGCAGGTGTAAGTAATATTCGTTGCAACGCTTATAACACGCAATATTTATTAACTAACAGTGATAGAGCCAACAGTAGTATCAAGTGGCGCACGAATGAGTCGACTTGACAAGGGAAGTATCACAACCTCACAGAACACTGGCCTTAAGTTTATAGGTACTTCTGTGTTTCGTCTAATGAATGGGGTGTCGCACTTGTTCGCACTTCCTCTTCCCCGCATGAAGACTGAAATTTTTAATTGTAGTGGATATTGATAGCTGCCGCCTTATAAAAAAAAACATACCAGGACTGGCGCCTTGTCGATCCTGGTGTCCATATCCATACAAACGTGTAGTTTCTGTTGTACTATCGAGACATCAAACAATCTAATACACATGTCGACAAGTCCAGGAGGCAAGTAGGGCACCGGAATGGGCACGCAGAACGGTGGGGGGTTACTCGCTATAATTACAGATAAGTTTTTTTACCATTAAATAATAAACCTAAACGCATATAAATTAGCTTTTTTTACAGCAACTGTATTTTCAGAAAGGTAGTTTGATTCATTACTATAAAATCTAGAATTTGAGTTAAGGAGACACCAACTAAAACATCGATATTTGTACATTTGAGTAGAATGTAAAATAATTACCACCCGGAAAATTTACCTGAAAACATTTGTGCTAAAACGCTGTTGTTGCTCATTTTGACTTCCAAATTAATGATGGCTTCTTCCGGCTCGAATTTTAATATTGCACAAGCTGTAATAAAAACGTTAAAGCAACAATCTTGTTAGTGTTCGATTAAAAAGCACAAATCAATTTAATTAAAGGCACTATTAACACACTATCGTTTGGGAAGGCAACTATTTTTTGTGATTTAAAGTTAGATTACAAAACATGAATCACATACTTCGTCTATCGAAACCGAAGGCTTCGATTCGGATACCAGTGCAGCAAGTACATTTAAAGCTTTCGCATTCGCAAGGCCCGCCGGTAAAGGGAAGCCTGAGACGCCATCCCGGCCTATACCATGGCCTGGGCATCATTTTTCGTATAGTCTGTAAAATAAAAAAATGGCATATTAAATTACTTTAGATACCTACCGTATCAAATTAAAGCATTTTTATAGTTCATTTGTTTTGTGCATACTCCATGGTTTTGGGATATGGTCTGTAGCTATGATAGCGAGCTGGTATAGTTAGAGTAACGCTCGCACAACCACGCTGTCAAATAATCTGTTATTTCCAAACCAATACGACTTAGGGTCCTTCAAGAAGAGAGCGTTATCCTTCCCAAAAGGCCGGCAACGCATCCGCAGTTTCTCTGGTTTTGCGGATGTTCATGATGTCTTGGTGACCACTTAATATTAGGTGACCCGCAGCTCGTTTACCCGTTATGCTATAAAAATATAACTAAACAAACTTATCCAAATCTGCCAAGATAATATTGTCTTGTCATTTATTACATTCACCTGTCATTTTCCCCTGGCTATGCTAAATTATTATTAGCTTATTACCTCATTAGTGTGGACATCGTAATACACGGAAAAATCTGAAACATCCATAGCGTTGTCTCGTAAGGAGTTTTGGATATCATTTTGATTATATCTGCTTCCTGAAATCATTTTAACCTTTTTAGTTATATTCAAATACAAGACAATTATCTGGAGTACCTAATTGATTTGATAATAAGTTCAACACTAGCATAATTACAAAGCATTAAGGCTCTGTTTAAATAGTGGTGTAGCTAGTGAAATCACAATATTAACGATATGCAACATCTTATTACTTAATACTAGCTGGGCCGGCAAACTTCGCTCCGCCCTATAATTAATAGATGGCTCACTATTTTGGCGATAATGGCTTACACATAAAAGATAGATTTATCATGTCGCGGGCTTTTTTGGGTTTTAATTATTCAAGGTAAACATTTCCATTACACATTATATACATGTATTACTAACGGGTTTTGCCGCGCACACCAAAATATCTCGTATATGCGGAATGTTTTCCTTCTTAGTTGACAGTTATCGTAATATTTTGGAGAATTTACACAATATTAAAAATATTGTCCAAAATATCACGCCTTATAAGCCTTGTTATTGTTAAATTTCATTAAAATCCATTCAGTAGTTTTTGCATGAAAGAATAACAAACATCCATACATACAAACTTTCGCATTTATAATATTAGTAGGATGATAATGATGAAAAATAAAGACGATCCTGCTCATAAGGATAAGTCTAATGTTTGATATACATTCTGATCTTGTCGTAAAATATTCACTAGCAACAAACATTTTGAATACTGTTGATTCAGGCACAAAATACAGATTAATCTTTTAGTTTAATATATTTATAAACAAATAATGTAATCTTTGTTTATAAATATACATCAAGGTCTTGTACCTTGTATGATTACATGTTAAGCACAGACACGTTAACTCACCTGGAATAACTGAAGCGCATAACAACAAATGAAAAACCACTTGTACCACTTTTGTTTTCATTGCGTTGTAATATTGTAAATAAATATTCAATTGTTACCGTCACAAGGGACAACATTCAAATGACAACACGTTTGTACTTACGTTAATACTAAACTCTTAAATGGTTCGACTTGAACAATTCGTATGCTGCATGTGTCGCGCGAACGATACTCGCTTGCGGTACTTTCTAAAGAAACTCCCGTCCAACACCGACTGCGAATATCTTCAACATCATCAATTATCCATCTTCACATATCCACGATAATAACTTTTACCTCATACATCAGCTAATGAAAAACTTGTCAACCTTGAATAATATTTAATAAAGATTTCTAGAAAGTACATACTATCAAAACTCAATGGCATATTCGTTAATTTATACGATCTACTACTACACATAATTCAATAACAGTAACTGTAAAAGTAAATAAATAATTTTTTGATCTTATTACTAAAGGCACATTTTTTTATTCTCAATTGGTGATATTTTCAACTCAAATAACGTTCAAAAGTCTTCGAAAGTGTCAAGCAGTGACCGAACGAGGTTCTCGTCGTATTCTTCTATGTCATCTTCGCCGGCGTCAATGACAGCGTCCACACCGCCTTGTGGATTAGGTACTGGCAGGCCTCCACCTTCATCGGGTTTCAACATTGCCAAACCGTTTGCGCCCATTCTAAGGATAAAACCCAAAATATGACGTAATCGTATAGTAAATAAAGTAATATATTAAATCATGATCCTTACCTTAAACAGTCGAACGCAATATTGAACAGTTCAACAGACCTCCACTGTCCGTTCATTGCCAAACAAAAATGAAAGTTTCTTCCGGGAAAAAAGATGTTATACAATCTTGCGCACACTTTAAGATTTGGCATTCTTGGTGGGCTAATACACATGGGCCTGGGATTTTTGCCTACAATATTTAAATAACAAAAATATTTGTAAATATGTTTTATATATATTTCTATAAAACATGTATTTCACATAACAATATAGCATACCTGACATAGAATTCTCGTATAGTATCCTATCATTCATTGACATAGCCACATCGAATGCAAAATCTCCAGGATGGTACGTTATTTTCATACATGCTTTTTGTTTGAATAAATCCAAAATTGGTCCTGTACAACATTTGCATACCCCCAATGAACAGGAACAGGGTCTGGATATGGGAGAAGTTTGGTCTGATGTATCTTGATTTTGTCTCGAGTAGTGATCCATTGTTGTTCTAAATTTAAGTCGATTAAATAAAATCAATGCACTGTCAGGTATCTCCAATCCTTCTAATTCATTGGAATATGTTTCATTTTTCTTTTTATATTCTGAAATTGGTGTTAATATTATAATAGTTTTAAAAGAAAACAATATGTTTTGGTATCTTATAAAAATACTTACCATTT
The DNA here is from genome assembly GCA_000931545.1 of Papilio glaucus. NCBI lineage: Eukaryota > Metazoa > Arthropoda > Insecta > Lepidoptera > Papilionidae > Papilio > Papilio glaucus. The sequence goes on from JWHW01041581.1 coordinate 10,136, forward strand.
TCATTTCCACCAGATTCATAAAGAAAGCAAGTCGTTACTAACAAAAACTCAATAAGCTTCATTATTTTGAAAGGTTATCTGTGATCGAAGCTGCGCTTGCGCCGGTCCCGTGAATAAAACAGACGTTTCAATTCACTTTAAAAGAATTAGACCGGTTCGTAAATTAATCGTTTGCTATAAGCACTACTTTCACATATTCCGTTTATTAATTGGTTTTAGTTCTTCTTTACTTTATTGTTTTTAATTTTAACTATAAACTCCAGTGATAAAGCCCCGCAGTCAATGGCAGCGAGCCGGAGACTGTAGTAAACACAACAAGCATATCTTGTATCCACAGTCACTCCTTTTTATAGTCTTTAGCCGCTATAAAGTTACAGTGATGTAAGACATGCTTACAGTGAAAACTCCTTTAAAGATACCAGATAAAGCATTATTTTATTCTTCATTAAATCTCTACACGAACGTCCAACAATATAATTATTAAGTAACTAGGTTAATATGGTTGGGAATAAATAACAAACATGTGTTGAAATAATTTAATAAAATAAATAGCTTATATTTAGAATATGACTATTTTTTGGATCTAAGACATTTTTTATTGGAAAAATTCTCCAATAGCATCACCGATATCATCTAGAGGTCCGTTATCGCTTGGCCGTCCACCAAACAGTCCGCCGCCTGGCCTCTCAAAAAGACCCCCGCCGTTTCCACCGCCTAGGATAGTCCCCGCGGCATTTTCCAAAAATCCACCACCGCTGTCATCGTTACCACTTCCAAAAAGATTTATCGGTCTCGGGCCTGAAGAAATTGGTTTAGGCTTCAAGCCTGTTTGAACACCCGACGACCCAAAACTGAAAATAATTAATGTATCCGTAGTTAAAATTTAATACACCATTTTTAATAACGGTCACTTAAATAAATTTAAAATGTTTTTAGTGTGTCGTCTTAAATTCTGCACATAAATATATGAGCTTAGATTCTTACATCAATAAGATAATAGAAGTACATGTATATACATAATTTGTACCCGAAATTTTTTTGATTACCCTAAATTGTGGTATAATTATAAATTTTATTTGACGTACCCGAAACACCTGAACGAAGCCGAATAAATAGGGAAACCGGCGATGTCCGCGTTCATATCTAAACATGCAAACGTATTTCCGTTTCGGATACGGATGTCAGAGATTTCTGCGCAAACACGGACGAAAGGTGCTCTCCTGGGATTGAAGCAAATCGGCGGAGGATCACTAGCTGAAATTAATTTGGTTTTAAATACATAAATATCAGAATATAAAATTAACATAATGTTACAGACACTGATATGAATGTTAAATTATGAAAAAATAATAAATATAACATTATTCTTAAGCTTTAGGGATTCTATATTCAGAGTTTGGTTTAAGTGACGCGAAAAACAAAGTTGTGATAAGGTAAGTACCAAGATAAAGTTTGTATCTCTTCAATTTTAGCCATCAAATATTTAAATTATTTTAAGAAATAAAATTTGTTAATATACCTGATACTCTACGCCGAACAACTGTATTGTTGTTAACGCTTAGTCTTACGTCGAATATAAAATCTTCCGGCACAAAAGTTATATTACCGCATGCTTTCATTCTTACTCTTTCTAAAATTGATCCCGTACAGCAACCGCATTGTCTCTTCACACAATTGCAGGGAAATCTCACCACTTGACCTTCAATTTCTTCCACAGGCGTATCTGTAACCTCGTTCTCTTCAACAGGACTTTGTGTTATAGTAGCTTCAGTAGTGACTGGACTTTCAGATACTTCTTGAATTACTTCCTGATCGATAGTGTCATTTTCGACTGGTCCAACCGGTTCTATTGGACTGGGAACTTCGCCATCTACCTCTTCTTCTATATCATCGTTTTCGTAATCTTGAGGGACTTGTACTGGTAAAACTATAGTCACTGGAGATTTTAATATTGGTATTGGATGTAATGCTTGTTTCCAAACATCATGAGGTACTTTGAAATCGATCACTTCATATTCTCTGTCTCTTGCTATGGTGATATCGCCTGACGTAGTAATACGAAAATAAATGGTTTATTACTTATTCGTTTGTTTTTATATTGTTATTCTATTTTAACTACTTACCAATGCCCGCCAGACACACGTTGATAAAGTACAATATAAATAGCAAGGAAAATACGTTGGGAGCCATGGTCTCTCAATTCATTGTAATTAACAACAACAGTTACGCTTGACTTTCCAGTTGAAATTGTTAGCGAAGTAAGTCTCCTCCCACTATTTAACGGCTAACCAGTAAAAAGTTTGATTCTTATTTTAGCTGTACGTCGATGAACATCGCAAACAAGTTTTAAATTTTAATGCGTTGGCAGGGTGAAAGTAGTCATTTGAAAACAAACCATGAGATTTTATTATTTCACTCCTTTAGGGGCAGGCAAACAGTGTAATGTGTAATGTTATGTAATATCACATTAAAATTAACGCATTTTCATTCTATTGTTACAAGAGAAATTAGAAATTTCGTTAGAAAAACATGGTTCGTATACATAAAGTGAAAAAGAACTAAAAAAAAAATTCTTAAAAAAAAAACAGAATTAAATAATTTTCACCTGCTAAAATATCGATCTGTGATTTGACGTATCACGAGCGTAAATCATTTATTTTAAGAAGATCTCGTGTATATTGAACAAAAATAACGCGTGGTTATGTATATACCCAGGCGAATAATCTTAACATAAGATCACTGATAAATACTGTAGGGAACAATAGATAAGACAATATCAGCCTGTTTTAATAAATGTAATGGTATTGCTAATAAACGAATATTTTTATGAAATTAGGATTATTTTTATTATATTTTAAGGAATAAACTAGTGCAACGTCCCAACCTGACGTTACGCATTGTAGCGAGAAAGCAATTTTGAAAGATATAAATATCGAGATCATTTAATAAAAAAACATTTTATAATTATTATCAGCCAGTTTTGATACCACAAAAATATGTGTACACAAAGATATCATTCAAAACACAAGAGTCGGTACACAAATTTACGGCATCAATCTCTTACGATTTGTCAACACAATGTTAGTTTTAAAATTAAACTTTGACAGTTGGTTACCATATCTTCGTTTGGTTCGCTGTGTACTAACATACGATCAAAATACTGGTATAAACTTTTAAGATTACATTTCGTTAGGTGGTGTTGGACCTATATGGCGTTTGATATAATATATTTTTATATCAATCTTGAAAACGTGAACAAAGTACTAAAAAATGAGTAATTATAAATAAAAGATTAAGAATACTTTCGATAGGAAGGAAGGAGGATCGAAGGAATACATCAGATTTTTTCTTTTGAGAAGCCTTGCGAACAGTGGATAAAAAGTTACTTTAAGCGAAATTAAATACTAAAAAAGATGAGATGAGAAAACTGTAGTCATCCTTTCATCATAGCCGTAATCAAGTAAAAAGTACAAAGTTTTGGTTTGAACATTTTAATTAAGTGTTTAAATGTACAATTAGCACTTTAATAAAATAAAAACATACGTATGTTGTATTTACCTTTTGTACACTTAAAGGCAATAATAAAACATGTTTATTTTTATCCAAAAATAAATAAATTTTACATAATTTATCTATTTACAAAGTAATAAATAAGTTACACGAAAATAAATAATGACTATCTAATTAGATCTACTAAAGTCTCTAAAAATCATGACCTATGACCAGTCTCCATGCATCATTTTATTTTGTCTTCTACTTTCTTTGTTTTTACTATTCATGCGATCAGTGAAACCCATAGTTTCTGATAAATCTCCGATAATATCGTCATAGTCATTTTCCTTGTGACCACCTTTACCGTGTTTTATAACTTTGTTTTTGTTTTGTCTTTTATGTCTTCCGAAGAGTCCCAAATGATGTCCAACGCTTTCTCCAATTTTAGTTAAATCTAAAACATCTAAATCAGATAGTTGGAAGTCCGCACCCCTGTGCTTCTTTTTCGGTAATGCCAGTCCTTCATAATTATTGCCATTGCCTGAATAAGTGATTTTGTACTTATGTGATCGTGTTTGTTCAGAAGTTGATTCTCTTTCAGGGATAAGTTCTTCAGACTGTGAATCGAGGTTTTGTACTATTTGAATCATATCATCTTGAATGGGTTCTGTTGGCACAAATGACACGGTAGATGGGTTTTTGGGAGTTATTGTTTCCACTTTTTCGTAGAGAACATCCGCATGACTAGTGGTTTTTTTATTTGTTTCGTTATCTTCCTCAGATATTACCGGAGTTATAGGCATTACAGATAGCTGACCTGTTATATGAGCCAAAGACATTTCAAGACTAGGGTCGTCAAATGTGGTAACAGGTTTTGAAGTAGTCAGAAACTGAATTGAAGAAAACTTTTCAGTTGCAAAAGTAGTTTCCTGGTTTATTAAATCAGCCAACGGCTTTTGCTCATCTTCTTTAGATGGAACATTATTAGACTCTACCGGTGAAAATGTTGAGGTCGAAATTGTTGGACTTAAAGTTGATGAGGTCTCTGCAGAAGTTGGCGGTCTTCTAGACGGACGCCCACTTGGTCGTCTTGTTGGTCGGCGCGTAGTTCGACGGCTAACAGGACGAATTTTAACTGTTGTTGTTCTTGTTACCAGAGGCCGTACAGTTGTTACTCGCGAAGCTGGCCTTCTTGATGGACGACGAGTAGGTCTTGGCCGCCTTGTTGTCGAAGAAGTTGGTAAAACAGGGGCTTGTTTCTTCTTGTTTTTGTTTGTTTTTTTACTACCCGATCCAAAGAGATCTCCTAACAAATCCTCTCCTAGAAGACTGAAGCCCGTATAATCTGCACTCTCCACATCATTGACAGCATCTAGGTCACCTAAAAAAAAATATAAATTGTATTATTAATATGGTGTAACCGTTTCACAAATTATTTGCTGTTATACTGTTAAATTAGATTTTCAATATGACGTAACATACTATTGTAAATACTACGGCTTTTCTTTTTTCTTTTTAAGGAATTTAAAAAGTATTAAATTTGAATATTGAATTTGAAAATCGAAAATTACGCTTAACAGCCTTTTCAATACTTAATACATTCCTCAATGAGAGTGAATGGACTTTGAAATATTAGTTTCATGACATTACTAACCACCTTCATCGTCGTCATCGTCCGTTTCTTCATATTCATCATCACCGGTGAGCCCGAAATCAACATCATCATCATCATCGTCGTCGTCATCCTCGTCTTCATCATCATCATCGTCATCATTTGGATTTTTTTCATCCTGAGGTACTAATGGTAATGGATCCGCCGGTTCCGACGTAACACCACGCGGACCAAATTTAAAGCAAGATACCCTAATCGCCGCTTCGACGGTACTCTTAGATTGAAGTTCTAAGCCTAAACAGGCTCTGAATTCTTCTCCAGTTCGGGCAATATTATAAACTCGTCCACAAAATTTAGATATTCCTCCGGGTAGAGGCATACAAACTGGACTTGGTTTGCGACCTGCAAGTAAAAATGTACCTCGATTAAAAACAATGCAAATATAATATAGAGAGCTTACACTCTGCCAAATTTGTGGCTTAAATAAATTAAAAACCTCGCGGAAAGGGAAGAGGGTTATTGTGTATTTATATTGAAATTAAACGAAATTATACCAAATGAAGGTGGAGTAGAATGGGGTGGAACATGTAAATAAATTTTCGTATACAACTAAATTTTTAATAGAAATACTTACTGGATAATGTACGATTTGCAATTACTTTTCTTCCGAATCTCAACGATACAGACATCTTGTCGTCGTTCAGATACATCAAGGTCGCACATCCTGAAGTAGAAAATATTTGTAAAATTATATAATCGATAGACAAAAATCGTATTAAAATAAATTAGTTAGTGAAAGTTTTACCTGCGCCACTTAAATTAACAAGCGGGACCTGGAAGTCTCTGCAACAGTTGCAGTACACTTCGGAACATTTGCAATATTTATTGATGCTGTTGTCCTCTATTTTTATATCATTATTTTTGTTCACGACGCCGGTCTTGTTATTATTCCTCTTTCTCCCTGAATAACAACAAATAATTAAGTGATACTTTCCATAACATTTTACGATACCAAAGTTAAATCTGTCTCAAAATATAAATAACACTTTACCGTACACAGGTAGTAAGTGGTTAATTTTGGTACTGTCACGTCATGCACGTGTACTATTTCCTCTTACTGCCGTAGATACAAAACGAATAGAAATCGCATTGCCTGTTTACATCAGTTGTTGTATATCATTCATGACAGCTTATTGTGTTTTTAATTTAAAAAAAAAAAACAATAACAGAGACTCAAGTATTTTTAGTAAATAATATTTACACGACATTAATTCCTAATTCATTCGAATTACTTTCAATTCACTTCACATAGACACGCGAGGTTACATAATACAATTAATTACTGAAGTATTTTTGATGTAATATAAACTGTAAACCGGTATTCCGTATAACTAATTGAAACTTTGTAAATTTGTATATTTTTGGTACTATAATCCTTTTTTCTCAACATTTTCAAAAATTATCTTACCGACGTGTTTTGAGGCTGCAAACGCCAAAAGAACAAATATCAGAAGAAGCTCAAAAACCAGGGAGAGCTTCATCCTGAAGGACTTCTCCCTGCCTGCGGAAATAAAAAGAGATTATTGAAATCAGTGACTTAATTATCTGAAAATATAGTTGCTTTTATTATTAATAAACATCTCAGGATTGAACGTCGTTTCCTCCATACAAACAACATCAAAGTAATCAAGTAGAAAATTCGTTATCGAAATCATAATGTAAACATGCTAAGAATTTTGAAATGCATCGTTATAAATTGGTTAAATAAAATCAATATAATTTAGCACCAATTGATAGATTTACGTGCAAATGTTTCAACTTTATTCGTGAAAAATGAAATCAATCTATGTACTTATTTAGCAAGATGTTCTTGAAATCACATATATAAATTTTTGCTTAGATTCTCATATTTCCTTGGAATTATTTAAACAAAGTCTTAATTTTTGAAAAATGAATAATGATTTCAAATAAGAGTACGCGTTGAAATCTTTTTCTCTATACTAATTCGCTTGCAACTAACGTATTAGACACAATATCTGCAGGTTGAATAATTCCAATTTACTTTTAAAAACAAATATTATACAAAATATTTTCTTAAAACAAATAAAATACTCACCTCTAGTAAGAAACTGCTTTATTAAATAACAACAAAACTCTCGATAGAATTTATCACGTCGCAGTCACACCGGTCCGAAAGTTGACGTTCGATTAAATTACAATGATTAGAAATCACGACAAGTGGCCCTAAAACGTATTGAACACTCGCCTTACAGCGGCACCGATACCATACAACCAATGTCTCAGAGAAATGTGAAATGACACCGCACTGTCGGCGAGAAAGGAAAACTATCGATCACTCTTCTCTATCACTCACGAAGAAATCGTAAGAGATAGACGATAGAGGCACGCACTCCGTCGCTTATGTAGAATTCAATGTCAATCGCTTTTAAATTTTTATTAGGGACTAGATGCATGGTAAAATATGTGAAACATAATATAAACAACAATATTAAATATGTTAGGTAAAAAATCGGAATAAAAATCATTAATTACAAATTGTACGTATTAATATGTGTATTAATCGATGAACTTAATTAAGAAAAATGTTTTCAAAAATACATTTTTCTTTCTTCTAACAAACTTTTGTTAATCATATATTAAATAATGTGCTCGGGATTAGTGCTTTTTAGATGACATGTAGGCCTAATTTAATTTAAAGGAATTAAAAATACTAAATATAAATATCACAAAATATATTTTAAGTTAATTGTAATAAATAGAAATACAAGTTACTTTGAAGTTATCCCCCAACAATCATCTACAGTGTATCAGCATTCTTAAATTTTAGCAAATTATTTCTTATTACGTAAGAATCCATATGACCTAAACTTATTGGAACATAACGATTTATAGGTGCAGATATAATCAGATTACAAAACGACGCCTAATAATTAATATCATTTAAAAAATACAAATAAAAAAACCGATTTTAAAAGGAAGAAATTAATTTTATATTGAGAGTTCCGTTTCATCAGCTAATTGCGAAAGGTTTACAAATATTTTGTTTTTAAAATCCGGAACCATTAAGTATAAATTTCTTTTCATGGTATATTCTAGAACCTACGTAGGTAGTACGTTGATCTCGGATATAGTCGTACTGTAACGCATTGGTGCTTGTAATAAATATTTCACGATAATTTACCTCAAGTGTTTTTATATCACTGTTAAAAGTTCCGTTTAAAAAGCAGTACAATGTTGAATTAATTTGTTTGAGATGTTTATTTTATAATAATATGCGTATTTGCAAATTTTTATAACTTCCTAAATTGGCTAAGCTGACCGATATTCAGTCTAAAGATGATTTGTTATTAATAAATGATTATTTTGATTGATTAGTCAATTTCTTTGTCATCTGCAATCTGATAATTTTTATTTAAATCAGGATGGAATCAGGATGCTATCTTTGTATCCTACAGAGAATAAACCAATCGCGTTAGCAACGGCTTCAAAAAAATGTTTACCAACTTATATGAGATTTATATTGTACGTAATGTGTAGTACCAAAATGGAATGACAGCACTACATGAAGGTCGGCTGCAGTCGAGCGGCCGACGTGTATCGGCCGCCGGTGGTTCGGTCACTTTCTACACGGTGAAAGTTGAACGTCGTCTCCGGACATGTTTGTTTTTCAAAACTCATTCACACTGCGACTCACTCGACACGTAATTGTTAGTGTCTGGGTCAATGCTCGAAACGTTAATAAAATTATGTATTTTATATAGTACGTCCAGAAGTATCTTTTTTCTTTTGTTGAGCCATATAGCGTAAGCAAAGTAATGTAATAACAATATTGTTGGATATACAATTAGCTATTTTTAAGCAAGTTGAAACAATCGAATGTTCCAGGGATCCACTGACCAAAGGATACGGATAGGTATACTAGGCGACACGCAGACACATAGCTGAATTATCATTAGAGAAATTACTAATAAATGTATTACTAATACATATTACAATGTTGCACGGTGTGATAGTTTTTTCGTGTGTTTGAAGTGGAATCTTCTTTAGCCGCATTAAACGATATTAGGTGGGGGAAAATCTTATAGGTTCGCGTGAAGAGAGAGAGCAAGGTTCGCGTGAACAACATGCTATACATCCGTCAACAACATGCTTATTTGAATTAGGAAGAGTTTCGCCGAATTTTTTTTAATTTTTTTTTTAAATTTTTTGTTAAAAAAAAAAGAGTTTATTTTTGTAGATTACTTAGTATAATTTATTTTTGGATTATTGTCGCGCCTTCCCACCTGTCCTGAGTTTTCACTTCTGTTGGAAGTCCGTATACTCATAATATCTCGTTTTTTTTTTATTATACACTAGATTTATCCGCGACACGTTTGGTATTTCTACTTTATATAACGAAGTGATCTATTGTATCTTTGGGTACTGGGGTTTATTTTTTTTAACATATTTACGATATTCAATTTCTTTTTTTATATAATAGCATGTATTTAAGCAAAAGGAAGGAATACTAATTAGCAATACGTATCCGTTTGTAAATTTTGCAATTTTTCCTCACACGCTACTTTGTAAGTGTGATATAAAAAGTTGGAATTAATATTCACTGCTTATTTCCGAGTCCTAATGTTACATATCATAACGCCCGCATTCATAACGCATGCGTTGAAAACTGTACGCAACTCTACGAATGGACGGTTTTATATTCCTCTATAAATATGGTATTTAATTAATTATTATCAACAGTCAATTTCTTTTGCTGTTTTATTCACTTTATTAGTGTCCATTAAAAATCTCTTATAAAATATACATACGTGAACCGGGCTAGTAGGACTTGTTCCACTTTGATGATTTTATTTTAAAATCTGGGTGATATGGAGACATTAACAACTGCAAAGAAGATGCACCCCTGTGCACTCAGGTGATTTGATTCCACTTAATAAATTTGTCAGACAACTATTTCACTTTTTTCAACCAGATCACGTGATCAATCACCTGAGATTATAATTTCAGATGATCAATGTGGAAGAAACCGCCTGTAGGGATACTGGGACATTTACATGAGAATTTCTATACCGATACAGTAGAGTAGGGTAAAGCGAAATGTTTACGATTTATCTAATATGATATAATGTCATTTTCGACTGGCGCCAAGTTTTCTTATTCGTGATGCCCTTTCGTGTATAATCTCTAGTGGGGCGAAGACCTAACTCGATTCCCCTATTAAATCTATTGTAATGGTTTCATTACGGCGCACAACTGTCAAATCAATATAGTTAGACTTTTAGAATAATGTCAAATAAACAGCAGCATCAAGAAGCTGGTGGTCAATTACGCTGCTTCATAATAATGAAAGTAATAACTTTGATCATCGTCCTCGTATAACATGTATAGCTAAATGTAAACAAATAAGGTTTTTGTGATAAAATAAATGTTCTTATGATTAAATAAATATTAAGTAGGAGCGTTTTAATTGTAAAAAATAATACATTATATGTCAATGTTCTTATAATTAAAAAAATTAAATAATAGAATTTTAGACCTTTTAGATACTATTAAGTCGTTACTTTTGTCTACAATTCTTTCTATTGAAATGTAACTCAATGAACTTTAATTGGAGTATGTTGCACATGATCCGTCGCTGACGCAGTTCATTGACCCCATTGTGCGGTAGTGGACCGTAATCCACTTGCCTTATACATCTTAATGGTGCTAACATATATTTCGCGGTAATTACTCCATTAATAAAACGGAAATTAAAACAGCAATACCAAATTAATCAATAGCACAGATATTAAGAAGTTACAAAAATACTGATTTACCTGAGTGAAGCTGAATGGGATGGATGAAATGGTGACAGGTCACGGTGTAGGCATGCGACCCACGAGTTCCCCTTAAAAACGAAGGAGAGAATTTAACAAGCATCGTAAGACCTGTCTGAAGATATAGATCTATTGGGCTATTAAAGGAACGGATGAAAAAAAATTGTATGAGGCAGAAATGCAGAGTATAACCTATCCTCTAAGGGAAGCCTGAAAGTAGCACCTATGATAAAAAAGTTAAAGAACAAAAGGTTAGCATGGTATGGGCATGTTAAGAGAAAAGGAAAGAATGGCATGTGACAAGGAGAGTTTAAGACATGAATTTGGAGGGAATTATCCTGGAAGGCGTAGGCCTATGAGAAGATGGATGGATTGTATGAAAACTGACATGTTTCAGATGGAACTGACTGCTGAAATGACGGATGTTGAACTCGAAAACCTGTTGCGTCGACCATACATTAAGTGGTAGAACGGCAGGGAAATGATGAAGCTGTGTGACAGAAACCTATTTTTTTTTTCATAGCAAGATTTTTGTTTGTGACTGACTTGTCACTGTTTGCCTAGAAGATTGCATCTCTAGTTACACCGGGCTCGAGGTAGCAGGGCGCAGAAGCTGCTTAGTCTAAACCTGTTTGAGAGAAACTTACCTCGAAGTAAACTTAAACTTACTTACTTAACTCTTCCGGGGGAGCCTCGGCTCGGGCCGCTACGGGTCTTGGAGCTCTTAGGTCGCCTCGGCGGATGCTCTGTGGGCTCACTGGGCTCAAGGGCCCCCGAGAGGGGACCTCGGTTTAGGATGTGACTCATTACGAGTTAAGCATTTCCATCGGAAGGTGCCCAAGAGGGCCGAACCTCGGCTCGATCGGTAGCCATTATCTAATTACAATAATTGCAAGATTCATCAAATTTATTTTATCGGAGTTAAAAAATACAGCAACATTATAAAAAATTTAATTTATTGACGGATAGATAACTATAAGATTGTCCTACATAATAACCTATAATTATTATATCAACTTTTATTTCAACCCCATGGCCTGTACGCTTTCTCTGTGCATCTCACTGGTTCATGTTACTACAGTACGTAGTTATGCTTTACTTAAAATTTCACCTTCTATTATTGTGAGGGAAGTGAAACGGGCAGGCTGAAATCCGTGGAGAGGAGCAGTATAGAGTTGCCGCGGGCCAAGCACGACGCCTCTCACGAGCCGCGTCTGACGTCACTCGCTCTTATAAGCGCGCGTGAGATTATTAAATACAATTATAAATTCACATAACGTTCTAGCAATCCGTACAGGTGCAGCATGGCGGCCAAGCTTACGCTCTCGCTGTTAGCTTTGCTAGCTGTCGCAAACTGCGCGAGTTTTTTAGGTGAGTGTCAACATTCGATAAAATCATATTTTTTGATAAAAATTTGCTACAATCGGTAATACAATTCGGGCCAAGTCCTATATTTCTCGACCGGAGAAACAATTTTCAGCAATCTTGGGCCATCACTTTAAATGCAAAGTTTTCTTTTAACTTTAGTTTGACGTTATCATTTGATTTGTGTAAAAGTATACATATATACCTGACTAGTCTTATTTGAATTGGCAGTAGCATTTGATCCTACTCAATGTAGAAATTATCAAACACTGCAGTACTTTATACTTTTTTAAATAAAAAATCTTGTCATCCGAGTTCATTGCAGTAGTTTCTTCATATAAAAAATATTTTGAGAGGACAAAAAAAACTTTTCTCCATTTTTTCATTTGAGGCTAAGAAATTTATCTTGTGACTTCAAAAGTTGAATTGCTACCATGATAATACTTTATCGCTAGAAATGGGATAGTCATCGTCACAAATCGGCGAGATTCAAATTTTGCCCACCCATTCCAGCTGCAGTTTAGTATTACATGTATCTACTGTTTGATTCTCAATTATATTCTACGTATATATTTTCTGTACATTATGTCGATAAATAAATTTGAGGTCCTTTAATAGTTTCTCAATTTTTGCCCGACTGACAGGACAGTTATGTTTTGCTTGTATGTGTGTATGTCCGTTACATTGTGACCTCCTGTAGCCTCAACGGCTTGACCTATTTTGAATATTGACGTGTTATTGGATTCGCGGAGCAGTGGTGGCTCAGTGGTTTAGGCCCCGACTTACGTACTGTAGGTCGCGGGTTCGAACCCAGATAGGCGCTTTACTTTGTGTTAATTTAATTCATCACCACTGCTCCAAAAACGGTGAAGGAAAACATCGTGAGGAAACCGGCATGTTTTAGAACCAATAAATTCGAAGACATGTGACATCCACCAACCCGCACTGGGCCAGCGTG
>JWHW01041581.1:23448-42454 GCA_000931545.1 Papilio glaucus
AGAACCAAAAGTCATATGAAAACCCCGTACAACATGGAGTTCCATGATTCCTGCATAACCGTCTCAACGACATTACCGATTCCCCACATTTATTTTTCTATTTTTCAGACTTACTTGACTGGGACGGTGGGAAGAAGCTGATCGAAGTGCCGGAACAACGAAACTCTCAACCTAATAGAAACTGCATGTGTAAAGGACCTGCTTGTATCTGCTGCGTTGATTTCAACATTACTTTCGTCGATCTCGGTGGTCCAGGTAATGGTGTTCTTTTTATGAACGTTCAAACAGACGAGATCAATCTGTTTTAAGCTTTTAAGCCTAAACAATGCTTTGCAGATAATTGTCCGACAAAACCTTCTTAAATCAAAACCTTGTTTTCTTGTATCTTAGGTCTCGAATTAATTGACAAAAATATTGATAAAAATTTTGTAAACAAAAATCCATCTTTTAATTTAAAATTCGAAATCCTCAGAATATTTTCGAAAAACATTACCTATCAATATTATATATACTATTTCAATTCACTTTATCTCAAGATTTCCACAAAATTAAAACATTTCCGATGAAAGTATAAAAATTGTAACGGCCCCCATGTACGGTCAGCGTCGTTTGTTTGTTTATGAAATTTCTATCTCAATAGGGAACAAACTATAATTTAAACCGCATGATGTCCAACTTTAACTTAGAGTAACTTACTTACGTTGTTATCTTTTACCAACCCTCGAATCTTTCCGATTATTTTGTCAAAATAACTGGTAACTGATTGAAACTTCCAGAAACTGCATTGAAAATAAATCTTCGTATATTTATCACAATCAAAAAACTATTTTCAGGATGTGTACACATGAAATATCTGTCTCCTGACGATGGATTCTCAGTGAACGTCTCGTACGGGAAAAATCTCATTCACAGTTCAAAAATTCAAGGTAATTATAGTTATTATTCTTAATAAAATTGCTTGTACTAAATGTTCAACTACATACATGAACCGATATGTTCAGATACAGACAAAATAAAGATTACGTAAGGTTCTCACGCATATAACCCTATGTATTACTGAATTAAAAAGTTATTTTCTACAATAATATCCAGTGACATTTAGGAATATAAATAGGATTTGAATGAAAATACTCAGCGATACGGCCATTACATTAGAAATTAATGCGCATCAAACCTGTTATGCACCGGCATGAGTACTTAAAGTGAAAGCGTACCGACTTCAAAAGCCTGTATGTACGATGAAAATACATACTTGACTTATAAATACATAATTTCTATTAAGTTATTTAAATCGTTAATTTGAAAATATAGCGCATGAAATGAACCTAGAGTTATAAGCGTTACAAAACAGGTTAGCCTATTAGAGAAATTTTAGCTCACATCTTAATAAAAAGATGGTCCTGTTTTTATTTGAGTCCAAATAAGACTTCATACAGGGAACTTTTCGCTACATCGATTTCCATTCGATTAAAATTCGAATTCCGAACTAGTAGTGTAACAGCTGGCCACTTTTACCACAAGGATATGAAAGTGACTTTGTATGGTCACTACTAAAATAACATTCGGCGTCCAATATATAATATTATGATTGTTATTTTAGCTTTTTATTTCATACAAAGCTATACAATATGCAGAATGTTCAAAGTATAAAAATGATTTTCTTGGAAGAAATTATCCGAACAACCAAAACTCAAAGGTCAACTTACTTCGATTTAATAACTTCAGCGTTTTACACGAAAGAATCACAAAATTTAAAGAACAAGAGTTTTTATTTATTAATCATTGACTTTTTATTATTTTAAAGGAGCAAATCCACCACCAATATGTCTACAAGTCTTTGGGAAGTTTGCCCAAGTCTGTGCTAAGTTCAACGACCTTGCTCCCACTGCGGACGGGCTACGGGGTTGTCTCGAGCTGGGACCGAAACTGTTTGGAGAGACACAGCTGGAGTTTCCGATTGGATGCTTCAAGTCAACAGCTGGCGGCATGGAAATGGAAGACCCGCCCGCCGAGACCGAAGAGTAAGCTGAGAAATTTCTTTTATTTTTAACAGTAATTTGATTGTTCACATTCTAGCTGTGGACAGAGCGAAGCTCGGCTTCGTCGAAAATCGTTTTTTTTTTTCGGAAAAAATGTATTCGGACAATGTCATAATATTAAAAATATTATGGATAAATTAAAAAATAAAGACCGAAATTAAAAGATAAATTACCACTATACAAAATTTCATCGAAATTGTTAGCCGTTTCCAAGATAGTTGCTTTAAATTATTGAAAAAGAAATGCTCGCTTTGAATAAGATAGAAGAAAAAGAAAAACTTATGCCGGAAAGATTGTATCACAAATCAGTTGGGATTGCATTAGCTTACATAAAACAAATGAGGTTAAATTGTAAACAACAGATTAATAATCATTTTTACTGTCAAATTAAGTGTTCAATAATATATCCTTTTTTCAAAATGCTTTAGATTGTACTCATATTTTACCTTTTACTATTTAAAGGTATATTTTTATGTATTTATTTTTGTTTCTATATTCTTACACTATATCTTTTCGACGGTTTTTTTTTGTTTTAAAATAATGCATTTACTACTACTTTCATGGCTCATCGTAAAACTGAATTCATAAATATCAATAGATAAATGAAAAACTATAGGTAGTGACCATATTAACGAAAGATTTTTATTTTTTTATTCAGGGCTACAACGGAAGCTGAGGAAAGTGCATCAGAAGATTCGAGCGACTCCACAGATTTCGATGCGGAGTCATTCCTATTGGGTGTTTATCAAACAGCAGAACAGGGCATGGCGTTCTTGAGCAGTCTCCTAGACATACCGCGACAGAACGCCACCAAAGTAGTGACCACTACCGCTACACCCGAACCACAGAGAAGAGCCCCAAAGAATCTAAAACATCCTAATCTACTGTGATAGCCTTGTCCATTATTTTGTTAAATCTAGTTTTAAGTACAAAATAGCATTTCTTAGATGTAAATTATTTGCTTGTCGCAGCGCCTTTTGTAAACTTTATGCATACGGCCAAATACATTTATCAAAATAATCCTATTAATTGCTTTAATAATATTATTATAGTTTATAATTTTTGTTATTAAAATATAAAAACTGATACGTGTAGTTGTTATTTACAATACCAAAGTGTTATATTAGTTGATATTTATATTTCCTCAGCGCCTATACAACGTTCTGTAATGAACCATTAAATGTGCATGTAAAATGCAACATCGGCGACAACCCCCATCGCTTCCACGTCCACACCGACGTTATAAAAAGGAAAATCGCAAGCATTCATTATATCCATTTTAGTAGTCCCTAACAGCATGTAATATTTCTCAGTACAAATAATTTTTTCTAGCAGTAACGTGTATTTAAAAAAAAAGGACCATGGAACGCCATCCTAACAGTTCGAAGTTTACATTTTAATGAAAAATAGCGATAATAATTTATCTATTATTCAACCAAAGTAGCTATTCCCACCCAATTTTATTTTAAGAACCTTCGACGTTTTAATTGGAACTACAGCTGACAGAATGCTACTTTTCGGGTTAAGTACCACTCCACAGTTTTTAACAACAGAATTTCGTAAATAATTTTCTTAATTATCGATAAGAATATAACGAAAAAGAAGCCAATAAAACATAATATTGTTTATATTGCAATAATAATAATACATAGACATTCTATGTACATTTAATCCCTGGCAAACGGAGATACGAAGTTGGTCAGGAACATGTAGACACCGTAGTCACTGGAAAAAATCAGATTAAGTATGAGAAAATAGTTACATTTCTAACACTTAAAAATAAGCTAGTTCGTAGTAAATTTAAACTGAAAACAATTCGAAAATTTCTATGGTTTCAGTCCTTTCCTAATTTTTTTTGCATCTGAAAGAATCTGGATTTCGATTGAAAATTCGAGTTCGAATTTACTATAACCTAAATTCAGGCATAGAATAATAAAAAAAATAACAATGATTCTCAATTGTAATATAATATATATAATGAAGCAGAAATTCATTGTATCCATTTAGAACTACGATGCAAAATTTCGTTTTTTTACTGCTGTAAGACGCTATGGAGATATAAGACAACATCAAAGACGAAAAATATCATCGATTTTTTTATACTTACTCAGTCTTCGTTTCCGAACCACCGAAAATAATATCCCTAGATCCCGTGCATTGCAGATTCAGAGCGGTCTCATAATCTTCACACGCTGTTCCTACAAATCTTCTACCGCCTACCAGCTCAGCAGTGATGGATTCAGCGTAGAAAATGTAAGAATACATATGGGAGCAGGAGACGTCAGTTCCACAGCCACTTTGCGCTTTTCCACCATTCGAATAGAAGTCGACATCACCCAATGGATAATCGTAACCCTTAAGGCCTGCTGTAGTGTGCAAAACTTCTACAATGCCTGCGTCATCTGGATTAAGGATTTCAGGGTGATGCGTCCAGCCATGTAGAGACGGATCCAATGCTGAAATATATTTGAAGACATAGATAATATTGGTATCAATCAATTAACCATTAAACAACATACATAAATAATAGGAAATTTTTGTTATGTCGATTTATAGAGGCAAAACTCGGAAAAGATCTGTAGACATTTTCTTATTTCCTGGACGAAAAGTCGTTAAATAGGTCCTGCGGCACCTCACCTGTTAAACATTAGACTCTAAATGTGGAAGTATAATCCAACTCAACTACGCGCTGGCTAAGATGAAGGAGGGGAAGTCATCGGCAAAGTTTCTGTACGAACTATATATATATCTTTACTTCATGCCGCTATTATGTTAGGTCGTGACATCTTCATGGTCGAGTTGGAGTTCTCAATAAATCTAGAACTCCAAACTCCATTCAATACCACCTTGATGGTTGGCATTCCACTAGGTTTTCGTATAAATTTCTGCCTCGTATAACCGCCTTTTGGAATAATCTGTAGTCTGCAGTATTTAACCAATAGGACTAAGGCCCTTCAATAAAAGAGCGTACTCCTTCTTTAAATGCCGGCAGCGCGTCTACAGTTCCTCTAATATTATAGATATTCAAGGGCGGCGGTGTACACTTGACTTTAGGCCACGTGATACTCATTTGCCCCTTTCTCCAAAAAAATAATAATTACGAAATTATGTCATATTCTTACCGACAAGGTGAGGAATTTCCCCGTTAACTTGTCTTGCCGCAATGCCCGCCACGTGCCCGCCGAGACCAACACCGACAAAGCGAATTTGGCTAGCGGTATATCCGAAGTTGTTGATAAGAATGTTTATGAACTGAGCAATAATACGGCCCGCTTGAGGCGCGTTCCCGAGACCCTGTGTGTACATCGCCGAGCCGCGGCTCCAGTCTACTGCTATCACGTTAAGATCCTCGGCCGAGAGATGAGCTGAAAAATTACAAAAGTAGTAAATCAAACAATTGTATGAATCTTTCTCTCCCTCTCTCCCTATCCCCCTCTTTATATCTCTCTTTCATTTTGAAGTCCTTTTTTTATGTCTTTCTCTGAGTCTTAGGTAAGTTCAACTAGTGAAAAATAATTAAAACACACAAGAAGATTATAAATTAAAAAGATTATTAACAACATGACAATGCGAGAAATCGTTTATGATATTTTCTTATATTATAAAACTGATAATATTTCCTTTTATTATAAAAAGCAGAGAGAGAGAAGGAGAAAGAGGGAGATTTTAGGCGCTTTGTTACACGCACTTCAAAAGATAATACTAATTACCTTGAACGACAAATGCGTTAAAGTTTCCCGACACGCCTTCTCCGTCGCTGTGGATGGTGACGATTGTACGACGTGTGGTCGAAAACGTAGACGTCATAATAGACGCCACAGAGGGTAGCAAGGGCTGGCTTACTTGGGGATTAGCTCTGAAAATATAAAAAGTAGTAAACTATTTTTTACTACACGTGAAGGTTCATTTTGCACAAATAGTCATTAATATGTACGTTAAATACCTTGTAAATAAATGGAAAATCACATCACCATCCCCCAACTCGAAAGCTGAAGCTGAAATAAAATACATTTAACATGAAAAACAATTAAATAAATCAAATATTGTCGCTTTATAATATTTCCTGATCCATAGTTTTCCTGGAGATGTGCTTTTGAAATGTGCTAGATTAATGTTGTATGCTTTTTATCCTACATACTTACATGCAATTTCTTTAGGGTATTAGGATTGCTCCTAACGCTACATGTAAATGAACGTGTGTACCACACGTCACACAGTTATGTGATTGTCGGTGGTTGTAGACTCACCATTCGCATGCATTTACCACCGCTATATTGCATGTAGATTATTGTAGCTTTGTAAAAGATACAGGGAGTGAGAGTGTATTTTTCGATAACATATGTTATCAATAATATTATAATTAGAAGAAAAAACACAGCGAAGTGGGTTTGCAGCTCGTTTATTTATAATACAACATACCTTAATAATCATATCTAATGTTGCATGATATTCCATAGTAGTATCCTGTTAAGTATTGCTATTGCAACTACAGTGTTTTACAGTGGTAGAGCCCGCAACAACAACATCTGTTGCACGAATCGGCCGGCTTGACCGGTGAAATACCACGACCTCATAGAAACCAGGCGTGAAGTAGTAGTACTCTGCGTTTGGTCCGGTGAATGAGTTGCCAGAGGCCTAATTTCAGTCCTCTTCCTCTCCCCACCGTTTTCTCTTAAGGGGAGGATGGGAACGGGAAGAGGATTAGACGGGGAGGTAATTAAAGGGGACAAGAAAATATCCTTTTCCTTGTCTATTCCCTCCCCTGTCCATTAAAGGTAGAAAACGCATCTGCAACTCATTTAATTATTGTATATGCCTTAATATCAGGTGATCCATTTGCTCGCTTGTCACCTTCTTCCATAAAAAAACAGTCTTTAAAAACGAATATTTCACATAAAACATTACAACAGAAAGCCATAAAGATAATAGTTTTCAATTATTTTTATTTGGAAATAACGCCAATATTACTAGTGTGCTAATCCCATTTTCGTATAAATTCCATTATCTAGTAAGATTAAAATTGTATTAACTGATAAGCTACCAGTTCTTGTTAACACTTTAGCCTTGATCACTAAACCTCAATGGATTTAATTTATCTCTTGATAGCAATTAACATTTCAACTTATATATATCATGATAATTTTCATTACGACCATTTTAATGTATTATGACTAACTTAAACCTGCAATTTTTTATAAATAATTAAAAACTGTAACCTGTATGTATGTGTATATTAAATTGATAAACAAAACGTACATAAATGTATGGATTTCATTATTTTATAAACTTATGCTTTAATTTAGAAATTATAATTCTATTCGACGAAATATACACACAATATTCTAATGGGACATAGACTCCAAAATTACTAAATTAATTACTTAGTTTTTTAGAAAATTTTCACTACATACGATAAAATACTTAATAACGTATGATATATATTCCAGCTTCGAAAACCGAATGAATTTCGCTGCCATTTAATTAAACTATAAAAAAATATTATTTATCTGTGTGGCACCAAATGTGACAATAACATCTTGTTTTATCACAGAGAACGTTCAAGCAAACGCCAGATTCTTAGATACTGTTTTCATTTTAGGAGCTTGCAAATTGTTTTTTTTTGTTAAAACCCCCTTCAGCTGGCCGGAGAACATGTGATTACATATCACAAATGGGGTAAAAGTGAAAAAGGCACTGTAAATTACCTGCCGCAGCAGCGCACAACAACAGAAGCCCTCTTGTGGTCGCGTACATTTTGAAAGAGTAACAACTAGAATGTATACCGATAAAACGTTTTTATACAAAATGTATTTATCACTCAGTTATTAATCCCTTTTTGCGATAACTTAAAATCCCATCCATAAAAATGTCAATTATATACTTTTCTGGTTCCTAATTGGACCATTACTGTTTTAAATATTTACTGACACTTCTATCAGTGATAAATATCTCTAAAACTTATTTTCGTTACACAAGTATAGGAAAAAGTTAAGGTATTTAAAATGTTTGGAATCAAAGAAACATAATTTGTAAAGACGGCAGACTAAGACAATCTACTGCAGAAGCGAGTTGCGAGAGTAACATAATTCCACTTCTGCCTGGCTTTTGTCTAGAATGTCTATGCTCCAATCCTCTTTTGGCTTACTATGTCGCGCCCTTGGTTATTACATTATTTTTAACCGACTTCAAAAAGGAGGAGGTTATCAATTCGTGTGTATGTTTTTTTTTGTTACCTCAGAACTCCGCTCCTGGTCAACCGATTTCGATGATTGTTTTTTTGTTCGAGAGCTAATGCTTGTCGATTGGTCCCATTTTTTTTAGTCAAGATCCGACCGGTAGTTTTTGAGTTATTCTTAATAATGCATAATATGACAACGTTGAATTTTACTTTCTTGACTTACGTAGGCTAAACTATAGGACTTACATTAAAATGATGTATGAAATAATTGTAGCTCTTGATATAAGCTAAATAAAAGCCCGCTATAACATATATCTATCTTCTATAGTTGTCTCACAATAACCATTTTTAAGCCCGAGACCCGCCCCGGCTTCGCCTGGGTACAACTAAATATGTCTCTCGCTACCAAACAGCTGACACCGACTCCAAAAATAAATATGATTAAGAATTGATTCTTATGTTTAATTGCGTAAAATTATTTTATAATTTTAAGTGCATTTCTTGTTTTTGAATATGGTTTATTTGAAGTCGGTTTTGATTTTGTTTAAAAGTTTTTTTAATAGTTCCTACCCTTAACATCCGAAACCGTCAAAAGAATTTCGTATGCGTTGCCAGATATTTTGGTTGTGTATCAGTTTCTGATACAGTGCGTGAATAAGCTATTGAAATCGATACATCCTGATATCTAGTGACGATGATGCGCAAAATTGACGGTAAAAAGATTTCGTTATAATTATGAACAACGCCATCTGTCAAGTAAGAAAAATAGTTATTTGACTTGTAAAGAAATGCTACTTTCAAATATATTATTAAATGTTATATAACAATTAACAAACATTACAAAAATATATATAAAAAAACTATAAACAACACAGAGTTCTAGTTAAATGAACTAATGTTTCTATTAATTATTACCGAGGTTCTCAATCTTTCAAAGTTTTTTTTTGATGATCTTTGTATTGACATTGTTCTGAAAAGTTTTTTTTCATCGGCTATTTATAAATATGCAAATCAAATATATTTAACATAGGTATTTCCAAACCAATTAGACTTCGGGACCTTCGTCCTTAATTTACTGTAGTATATTTCGATTATAATATTTTGGCACATATGCTAACTAACAGTATTATTGTACATTTAATTCTAGAAGGCCCTTATCATTTCAAAGTAAGGTCGCTTTTACAATTATCGGTCAAGGATACTCCGAGCGGAAGTAAGGTAAGATATTTGTTTCTTTGCGATATTTTAACGCCATAACGATTTCGATCATCATGTTTGCACATACATTGTCAGGGGTAGAGAGGTTACCATTTAACCCGAAAAAAATTATCGAGGAAAAAAAAACATAACCCAATAATCGTTGCCTTGATAATGTTATATTATAACTTTCTTACATATTTACCTGTAATTCCAAGTTATCATACGCAGAATCAAGGAAAATGAATCTAACGTTTTTTTATAGAACAAGGTGACCTATAGGCATCTTAACGAGGCGTTTAGGTTTATGTACAGGGGAAGGGATAAACAGAAAAAGAATATTTCCTTTCCTATCTATCCCCTCCTCCGGAAAATCCTTTTCCCCTTCCCATCTTTTCCTTAGTAGAAAAGGATAAGGGGAAGATGACTACGACTAGGCCTCCGGCACCTGACTCACCAGATTGAACACTCTGTGAGATCGTGGCAACCAATCGCCATTCGTGCAACAGATGTTGTTGGTGCGTGCTCTACCACTGTTGAAAGTATAAAATAAGAAACTAATGCGTTCCTTACTTTCTTCGTGAGAAGAAACGAGTGCATTAAGTACATATATATTAATATATATTGTATATAGTAATAATAATCAATATAAAATATATAATAGACTAGACTAGATCGTACATTTAATATTGTACCATCTCTATCTAATCTCAGTTTAAATAACAATTCCCTTCACTGATTATTTCATTAACAAAGATAAGGCTCTAAGTGTCCCTTTACCTTTATCCATCCAAATGAGTCTGATAAAGTACGATAAGATATTATCAAATAAAATAACAATGTAACAATAATTCAGTTAAAATCTTCAGTTAAAGTATTCGTTCTCGTTCGCGATGAAACTGCTAGTGCTCCTCGTGTCCGTTATACAGTGTAAGTATATTGGAATAATTCATGTACTTCTCACAAAACTAAGCAACACTGGGTCGGTGGAAGTCAAGGATTTGTCCCCATTTTTCTAAATACGGAATATTTCATAAAAATTTACAAAAAATATTAACATTTGTTACTTTATTAATATAGTGTGCTTCAGTCACGCCATCCGACTAACACCTGGTGACAATAGCCACTACATAGAGGGCGTTAGTCGCTACATTTGGATACCCGATGATGAAGACGTACCGCACCTCGTAGACTTACAGGAGCCGCCCGATATGGAATTGTTGTTGGCTAGAGACAGAACATTTAATCAATACTGGTTATATACCAGGTTTGTATCATACAAGTTTTTAAAGTTTTAAATAAATATGCGCCCGTAACCCAGAGGGGTAGGCAGAGACCACAGATTTCCATTTGGCGCGATCCTGGTACACCTCTCTCGCTTCTTCTACATTCATACATCTACGCATACATGCTCGTCGGTTATGGGTGCTCCTTATATCGCCCTTTTTTAGTAAACCGCTAATGTGATCGATATAAGTTCTCCTAGGGCGTTCCCTACCAACACTGCCACTCACTTTTGCAAGATAAATTTCTTCCTTTATTCTCTCTTCATTCATCCTTTCAATATGTCCAAACCACCGAAGCATACCTTTCTCAATTCTAGTTAAAACATCCACTTCTAAGCCACACTTTTCCCTTATAACGCTATTTTTAATCCTATTATTCAACGTCACGCCTAACATAATTCTTAAGGATCGCATCTCAACGGCATTAACTTTACTAGCATGCTTTCCTGCTAAACCCAGCTTTCACTTTCATACATTAAAGTGGGGACTAGTACAGCATTGTGTATAGCCAGACGAGCCTTCATAGGCACATTCTGACTCCTTACTACTGTACCTATAGCCCTATTCATTTCCCGCATTCACTCGTCTTTCAAAAGTAGTAAGTATTTTCTTAATTTAAAGTTTGAGGCGCCAATAGCCACAAGGGTTCACGTTAATACGGACTACAAAGTAGGTAGAAGTTTGTAGATTTGAATCCGCCCATTGACTATTCTCTAAGCTTAGTTGGAATAGTTAAAAAGAATGACTATCATTCTTTTTAAAATAAATCGCCAACAATTATTTTCATACAACAAAAAAGAGTTTTGTTAAAAAAAATCAATATCAACCGACTTACTGTCAAAGAATAGGTAAAAAATAAAATTAATTACTTTAACTTCCTAGTTTTGAGTCCTTAATAAATCTCTAATATGATGTAGGATGAGTCTACCGCCATAAAAGTGGTTCCTCTGATTTCACCACTGAGAAGGCCGAATAAAATATAAGACCAACGACAATATAAAAATAAACGTTTACTCGAAGCTTGTCTATGTTATGATAATCAACTTAAAGAAGAATCGACGACTTCTAATTCGAAGCATTTGTGAACTAGATCACGGGTCTACCAATATTTATGTTCATCTGTGCATATAATTTGTGTATATCTATTTGTCAGGGACTAGATAGGAAAGGGGTGTCTTGTACTGGTATTCCTGTCGAGCAGGCTAATATTCTTCCCTAGACTACATCTACGTGGGCGTCACGTAGGATACGAGCTGCAACGAAACACTTTTAAGCCACTGTGAAGTTACACAACGAGCCGTAGGACGGTTTCTAGACGAGTCGTTCGCCAAGAGGTTTAGCAGAGCTTCCCCTCGATCCGCTAACGAAGTACTATTCCCTGACTTTGCCGAAGCATCGCCTTATAACGCTTCCGTCCCATTATCAACCGAAGTCAAATTGATGTCCGTGCTATGACATCCTCCACATTTGAAGCCATTGACATCCTCTTCACTTCTCGCTATTGACATTCTCTGCACTTCGTACTATTGACATCTCCGATTTATTTTATTTAAATCTATTAAATGGTAAATAACAATAGGTCGGCGGTTGAAAATTTTCATCTAAATAATGAGATGAGACCTTTAATCTCATCACCGACGGCAGAAATTTTCAAATAGCATAATTAATAATCAAAGTAAGACTTTATTATTTTCTCCAGATCTAACCCAGACACTGCACAAATCATAACATACGGTGATAAAGAATCAATATCAAATTCTAGTTACAATAGTAAAAAACCATTGCAAGTTATAGTTCACGGTTGGAATAATGACGGTAACGCCAATGTGAACAGGATGATCAGAACTGCCATCCTCAAAACCCTCGATGCCAATGTTATCGTGGTCGACTGGAAACGTTTGGCGAGCTCTAACTACGTATCGGCGTCTAATGGTATCCCTGCCGTGGGAGAGCATCTTGGCAACTTCTTGATATGGCTCTTTGAAACAGCCGGTGGTGACTGGAACAACGTACACCTCGTCGGCTTTAGTTTAGGCGCTCACGCTGTTGGTATTGCTGGGCGCACCGCTGGTGGTAAACCGGCCCGAGTAACAGGTAAGTAAAAAATGCAACCATCTTTCGGATCTCAATCAACCTTATTCAAGTGTATTATCATTTATAGTTTTGTTAAGTATTGTTTTATTACTTATTAATTTTTGATCCAGGATTTGATCTTTCTACTATTTTATTTTAATTACCTAAATTAGGGACAACCCTCCCACTTCCTCCATTTTTTCTTACGACTTCTACTTCATGTGTAGCCATTAAATCAGACACACACATCACCTACTTGTGGCCACTTAAAATTAAACTTCTTGCACTTTTTCCACTGTCTTTCATTAAAAAGTACGCCAACACCCTAACTCATTTTTTAAATGGATCAAAACATACAAGAATCTTCACATAATTTGGTAAGTAAACTAGTCATAAACCACGTGGTTTGACAACGACAATATATTTTAAAATGATGCCCCGGGACTAAATGTAATAGTTTATTACTTTTAAAAAATCTTGGTCTTTAAACCCTCACCTCACCATACCAAGTCTAGTAACAAAAATTTTATCTTACAGCACTAGACCCTGCCGGTCCACTATGGGTGGGCAATCCGCAAGCCTTGAATACCAGTTCTGGGCAGTACGTGGAAGCTATTCACACGGACAGCGGTTTCTTGGGCATGTCTGAAGTGTTAGCTCACGGCGACTTCTTCCCCAACAACGGCAAGCATCCTCAGCCCGGTTGCTGGATCAGCACTTGCTCTCACAGTCGCTCCTACAGACTGTACGCTTCCAGTGTATACACCGACCACTTCGTTGGAAGACGTTGTACAGATACCAGTGAAGTTCAGAACAGCCAGTGTACCGGCGGCGAGTTTAAAATGGGCAACTGCGATGTAACAAAACGAGGGTAATGCATAGTAATAACTATTTTGTCCGATTGAACATCGATATATTTTTTTCTAAATATCACTTGTATTTGGGTGTTTAGTTGGTCAGACCGTAAGACATGTTGATATTTTATGACTGTCCACTGTATACTCAAGGCTAGCCTGTTATAGTCAAGGAAATAATATTTAAAAAACACACTTTTAAGTTAAACGTTTTTACTTTATGTGCACTGAAAATTGTATTGTCATCTAAATTAAATGTGTGTACGAAATTTCATATCAATCTGACATCGGAATGGTGCTTAAATTTTAATTTCTAATATTGACCCAAATAAAAAAATAAATTCCGTACAGGTCGAGCTAAATAAAAGCGTTTAAAAAGAAAGAAAAAGAACTCATTAAAGTTATAAAAAAACGTTAATGTTTTCGATCTGACTGATAAACATTTATTTTTTTATTAAATTTACCTTTTTCCTTTTTGCAGATCTGGTATTTATAGTTTGACTACAGAACGTGAGTGGCCCTTCTGAACCATTCATATTTATTTATAAGACAGTTATTATTAAAAAAAATCATTCGAATTAAATATTTGTAAAAATGTTGAACCTTAAATTTTTTTTTATTTATTCATTTTCAACGATTTACCATCGAAGAATACTTTAAAATAATTAAAATCGTCGCTATAGTCAGAATTATCTTTACTTACAACAACTTTATTTGTTACACCGACGCATTCGCAAGCGGAAGCGAAAGAACGATTATACTGTAGTTGTTTAACAGCAGTTCGCATATATTCTGTCTCATTCTACTTTGTAGCGAAAAGAGATCGTTGCGTCATTGTCGATAGTATTTCGCAGATTACTGCGAAATGGGCCTTTTCCAGACGCGAAATTTTGGCTCGCAAGGCCTGCCATGCTCAGTTCGCGCGGTCAGAATTTGACGTAACGGAAGCCGAAAATATAGTATTTTTGGATTTAATTAAAAATTATTCTAAAGTAGATTGTGTAAATGTTAAAAAGTTTTTATGTCCACACTGTAATATTTATGTAAACGATTTTCGTGTGACTGAAATTCTGAGCAATATATAGATTATTTTCTCAGAGCTTCCTTCGTTTGAGGTTTATTTTATGCGCTTAGGTTCTTCGCTAACAATTATTCCTCATCAAAATCTGAATGATGATTGGTACGACATCCAGCATAACAGGGTTTTATTTTGATGGACATAGGAAAGCAAATTATAAACGTCGTAGAACTATGTCGTATAATTCAATGTTTTCATTGAAGGTTTTTATCAAAATCCTTATTTTTTAATTTAGTCGTTTGTTTCACTGTAAAGAATTTAATTGCTTTTGCAACTTATTAGTATTACGTAATATTTATTCTCGCATGTCAGGGAGCAAGCATTAGTGATAGTTGTTGTAGCAGGAGTAATATCGCGCGTTACGGATCGTAACCTAGGAATTTCTTTTTGAAATTATTGAGATTTTTGAAATGAATTATTCGACAGATTGACCAGATCCTGTTAGGTCAGAAATGTACTTGAGTAAGTTATTATTATTATTTATTATTATTATATATATTATTTAAATTCAGTGCAACACGTTATATAATGAACTTGTGAAGAGCGACACCGATCCCGTATTGTTCGGCACATTACCTTAAACGAATGCCTTAATCTTTTCATTTGCAAAATGCACAACAAAATAATTGCGTTTGTAATTTGTCAAGTCATCTAAGTTGTAGACCGAACCATTTATGGGTAGAGGTACATATATTTATAAATCAGGAGCCTGACTGAATGACTTATTGCCTAACTAATTAGCTACTAACTGACTAACATTCACTAGCCAAGCTTGACGTAAAAACACACCGCTTTTATTTCTTTGCAGATTCCAGAGAATAGAAGGCATGTAGCCTTCTATTTTCTATTTTATTTCTGGCACTAATTCATAAAATCCAGTTCAGTCATTCGTTTCTCGCCACACGAATACAAAATCTCCGTGTTTGTAATTTACAAAATGACTGTTTGTGCTATTGTAACAAACGTTATTAAATAATTAAAATATAATATTTCTACTCATATAAAAATTGCTAAAAACAGTAATATGTATAACATATTAGAATATCATTACAAAATATTAAGATTTAAATCATAATGGAAGGAGCATAATTTAGTCAAAAGAAATTTAATCATATTCGTGATTAAAGATACTTAAAGACTTATAAAGCATTTCTAAGTTATATAAATA
The DNA here is from genome assembly GCA_000931545.1 of Papilio glaucus. Taxonomy (NCBI): domain Eukaryota; kingdom Metazoa; phylum Arthropoda; class Insecta; order Lepidoptera; family Papilionidae; genus Papilio; species Papilio glaucus. Next base: position 39,322 of record JWHW01041581.1, read on the forward strand.
AATATTAATATTGATAGATAATCAATACATTAAGGAAAATAGGGCCATAAGAATTACAAGTTCTCGTAATGATATTACGTAAAATTCCATAAAAGTATGTTCGTGCATTATATTTTTTAATATAATGCACGAACATACTTTTTTTCGTGCATACACTTATAATGAACGTATGTAATAAAATCGCTTGTACGTAGACACACACGCAGGTCTTTACATAAATAGTATGACACCGGCATATGCGTTACACGTCGAACTATTGAGCTAATTTATTCATCATAATGGTAGATATGTTTGAAGGCAAAATATATAACATGAATAATGCCTATTACAATTTGGTAAAAGTTTTGGAATTCGGATCGTGTACAAGTGGTATACGGGGTCCAACGTCCGTAAAATATTGCGTTGTGATTTTATAATGGAAACTGCTTCGACATGTTTTCACGATGAATAAATAAATGTCTATAAACTTATACCGGCTAGGGTGTAGTTGGTGAGTCAATCACTAATTATGCTTTGGTTTGGGAAGTGCGTTTCTTGCACTTAGGTGCATTAAATGTGCTCAGAACCATGTCTCAGAGCTTTGGCTTTTTAATAATGGGTACTTGGCTGGAATCATATTGCGTCATTAATGGTTGTGGGCAGTTTGATTGCAAATTTCTGCTCTGACGCATCTACGCCTAGAGATTATCTTTATCGCCTGCCGTAGAGTGTATGTATTACTACGCCACATATGCTGCTTATGTTTTGTCTTTGGTACACCTTTTGATGGATCATTGACGGGATCAACGAGTATTCCTGTATATAAGTGGTTCGTGGCTAATATGCTCATTCGTATTATTCGGATCGGTGGAGGATAAGATATTGTCGTTTGCTATGGTACTGTGTATTGTAGTTTGACGTTTATCTTAATTAGATTTGCACCAGTCGGGTCCTTCTATGCGGGACCCCCTTGTTTGCAATCGAATTAAGTGGCCTGTAAAGTAGTAGTAGGTAGTGTAAAGTACCCATATTTATGAATGACGGCAAATTATTGGTGGGTGGGGATGCGAAAATGTAGTTGGTGGACGTACATTTGCCTCTTGCGATGATGGTAGCTGGAGGGAGCTATGCTCTCAAGGCGCTGACACCGCACAACGTGGGAATTAACCATCCGCTGAAGCGAGTTTTAAACTCACAATACGCTCTGCAGGTTGAAACCTGTGCTATCTATGTCTTGGTAGCGTCACCTTATTATACACTTGACGGTGTAACACATCGATATCCGAGAATCGATTGAATGGTGTTTATTCACCAATAATGAGCTCAAAGCGCTCATGCTGGTTTACCAGTATTTATTCTGCAAGATACGGTGGCCGATCTGTTGTCCCTTTTCGGGGTGAGTGCAGGTGGCGCTTACCGCACACAGCGGGGATTCCGCTGGAGCTGCCAACCTCTATATATTTTAAAAACAAAGATATATGTTGTGATTAGGTTTGTATCGGGTATTTGAGAATAAAGCATAACTCTTTATAAATAAATTTAATTGACATATATATCAATTTTTTGGAACCGCAAATGATGTAATATTTTGGCCAATTTATATAGACTTTAAACACTTTAATAATAAGCTTCCTTAGGCTTCAATAAGCTTGGCGAATCTTTATTCCTCTTAGTTCCTAAAAGAACTTGTTATTACAACTTAGAATGTAGAACAAAGTCCTACAACTAGACTATCACATATAAATGTATCATTGGCCCAATATAATTAAAAAGCTTAGTGGTGTTTTCGACTTGGAGATATTTACGTTTCCAAGTCGATTTCATTAATATATATCTAATTCTCTATGAGAAATAAGGATGGTTTCACTATGAAATCGTGTATAACTATGTAATTAATTAATTGGCATTGTGAATTTTATATAAAATAATAATAATAAATCAGCCTTTTCTAGATTGTTCCCCACTGCAGGGGCACAGGCCTCCTCTCCGAGAGAGGGAATTGTGAATTTTAATAACAACTAAATATAAAATATTATCTGTGTGCTCTCAAGCACCCGTTCGAGCCGGAGTGCCTCAAGGGTCGATGTTAGGCCCAGTTATATTTACAAACTACAGCAATGATATACCGCGCGTACACGTTATAGATGTCGGTGTTCGCTAATGACACCTGCATTTTCGCGTCAGGCCGTATGTATATATTTCGACGCCTCCGTACCGCAGCCAACACCCTCGTTGACTGGTTCAGGAAATAGAGGATCGAAATAAGTCCAACAAAAAGCGCGGCCCTTTTCTGTGGCCCTTTCGCGAAACAAGGAGGCCTATCTTTGACGTATATGTTTCCGTATCCGCTGCGCGGGCGCGTCACATAAGTCAGTAATAAACCAGCTGTCAAGGATTCAAATGTTTAATTACTCACTCACACGCACCTACACCATAAAACTCATGGATCTCCCATCGAAAAAACCTTTGGACGGCCCAAATCCCTGGGAGGTAAAATATTTAGGTCTCATCTTTGACCATAAACTAACTACCTCACCTCACCCAGGTCTGAAACCGGACGGCCTTCCTACTAGGTTGCCTATTCCCATCTCATTCATTAACAAAAAGGACAAAATGTCCCACCGGAACAAGGAGACACTTTTTAAAGCTGTAGTGCGTCCGTATGTAGTTATAGCGGACATATGCTAGTCCGGTTTTTATCCCCCACACAAATACACCGACTTCAGGTGATTCAACAGGTTTTTGCCCAGGGTCACTGGAGCACTGTGATTCGTACGCAACATCGATTTACACGGCAAATATTAGAGAATTGAGAGTTATATCGACGAGTAAGGTGGGTGATTTTAGTTAAGTTCCGAACAGTAGTCATAAACAAACAAACAAAAGTATACACGCAAATTATATGGATGGGTCGATGGAAGTGATGCAAACGGAATAAAGCAATTGCAGAAGATTGAAGAAAGAAATACATTAATGTTTATTTTTAACACAGTTCTTTCTTTCCTTCAGAACTTTCGTCGGAACCAAAAAAATAATCACAACATCGTAATTAAATAAATATCTTTAATTATAAATGTTTCATTTCAAGAGTCATATTTCAATTTGTAAAAATACCAATGTATCCGTTTAAAAAGGCCAAGAGTTTCCGGTGCGA
>JWHW01041595.1:10501-21720 GCA_000931545.1 Papilio glaucus
ATTCGTGCATCAGATGTTGCGGACTCTATCACTGTAAAAACGTCTTTGTTTGACAAAATTATCTTATGATCCAACATTTTTGGAATTTTTTATCTTATGATCCAATATTTTTAGACCAGATAACGTCTTAAACCTATGACCAAAAAAGTGGTAGAACCAGTAACAGCGAATGAGCGGTTCAACTGGGAAAGTGGCACGACCGATGCTGATGTCTTGTTCTTTCGTTTGACGCTTATGGTACAAACTCTATCCTCCTCCCATCCATTACCCCTCTCCTTTTCCAAAGGATCGAATCATAAGGATAAAACAACAATATTTTTAGTTTAAGATTGAGAATAACGCAACCTAAATTTACTTATCAATTTGTGCCAACCCTAGTAACGAGTTCTTTATTTAATTAACACACCTGCAATTTTACGATCTTAAACTACGCATTCTATACTAATGCAATAAATTCACTACACACGTTACGAATAAACAAAGCGGAATTACGTGTACGTTTCTTAAACGTTGCCTGCATTAAATTGTGACAACTCTATCTAATTATATCAACATATCGTTAATAATTCGCGTATAATCTTAATCTTAAACAGCGGCTGGTAGGCGCGAATAATTTTACATACTTAGTATGGCCATGTCATGCAAAAGTTTATAAGACACTGTTTTATTTTTACTATAGTACTGTTTATATACTGTTTATTCATACATTCATCATAGTAAAGCAAACAGCTAATTACATTAATTTGTTTGTACATTCTATATTAATTAACGTTGTGTAGTGATGTGTCGCTTTGCGTTCGTTACGTAAACTGCTTTTAAGTAGGTCGCTCTGCAAATGTCAAGGTGGTAAAGGGCACAGAATGTTTAGGGTGTAGTCGTGCCTACGGCAAACATTCCAGTGTTTATGTATTGCCCTTTAATGGGAATAGTAGCAAACAATAAAGAACATATACTTTTGTGGAGTAGAACATATGAAGTTAAAAAAGTACACCTCATTAATTTAGCGTATCTTTCTCCACTGATGAGAATAATACTACGACCTATGTCTGTTATCGGCTGCCGTGATATTTGTTGTGGTACTCATTCGGTGGTGATTTTGACATCTTGAGTCGTCTTTTTGTGTAATCTGTATTTTTGAACTCAGCTCCTGAAATAAGACCAAGAAAATGTTACAACCAGCATCAGTTTTAGGATGCCGGTACGACAGGCACCGCGATGTACTTCGATATCACAGTACGAATAACTCACGGAAGTACAGGTTAACACGCTTATAATATAAGTCTGACTGGTATGGATGAAACATATCGTTTCTCGACAGTTCATAAAGTGTCGAAGTCAAATCGTCGTATTGTAAATCGATATTTTTATTGCGTTATATTAATAAGCTTAAGCTAGTTCATTATAGACAATTATAGGTTAGGTTCGTGAGGTTTTCAGCCTGTGCAACCCTACTCTTAGGCAAAGAAGTCTTGGATTTAAGAAAGAATAATGCCTAGACTGACGTGCTCTCTCGCACTCGTCAACACCTGACGAGGATGCAAAAAAAGCCTAGTGGTTATGAGATAGAGAAAAATATATAATAATAATAATAATTTTATTTCAAGTACTGATAACTCACATTTTGTTAGTAAAGATATATAGATGGTTATAAAAAGATAACTTTTATTTGTTGGCACTCGATACTTATGCACTTTATAAACCGTTACGTAAAATTGTTTGTCTACCTGAACTATATGTTTACTCCTTCAATACTTGCTTGCTTGTTTGCTGATAGATAATAATATTAACCTTTTTATTGCAACTGTCGGCTATTTTAATATTTTGAAATCATTTGTACTGGCTATAGTTTAATTTTGGATTTGATTGGAAGCCAGTTGCTCCTAGAGATAAGTTTTATTGTTTCTAAAGTCATTGACTCAATCTTTTGTTGACCACAAACTAGCGGACGTAAAGAAAAATCGTTTTATTTTCGAGCCAATGTACGTCATTACTACATACTGTTGGTGGATTTTTACGATTTATGACGATATAAATTGATTGCAGAATTTACTATTATATTTTCAGAAAAGTTTATTCCACATTGTGAACACGTGCTTGTTTATTGAAACCTAAGTAATTATGCACTAGATTTAACTCGGGCATGTCCGTCATGTAGGGCTACTTTTCCGCAATTCCACGACTAGCGCGTATTTTGCGTGCATATCCGTCATAGATGTTGTGGCTCTTTCACCGAGAGTAGCTGCTGCTGAGAATATATAGCTGTTGCATGAAGCTCAACGCTCGACTGAAGAAAACCTCACAGAGTTAAGTAGTAGATGAGGGAAAAGCCGCTGGCCTCCTACCCTTTCTACCCCCTCCTCCTATTTACTTCTTCTCTTTTTCACTATCTACTCCTCTTTTATTTCCTAGTCTAAGTCTGGGCTCTCTCATTTTCTTATTTCCAATATTTTCATCATTTCCTACTAAAACGCCGGCAACGAAGCTACAAAACAGTGCGGATTACGAATGCGGATCGGATGCGGATGTTCACTGGCGGATCCAGGATTGACATTTGGGGAAGGGGGTCTCGAACCCCATCCAATCCGAAACTGTGGATTGGACGGACGGACGGACGGTACGGGTTGATAACTTACAACAGATGAACTGTTTGCCTCTATAGTTATAAGTGTATGAACAATAAAAATAATTTTAATTTGTTTACTCTAACATCTTATAACTTGAGAAAGCAAACACATTAACTCATTCCATCCCTAATTTTGTATTAGGGTATTTAATTTGTTTCAGCTGATTATTCGTATTAACGTGACCTTAGTACCGTAGTAAACAACGTAGCGGCTACATATTTCAGTCGGGTGCCAGCCGTCACCGGGGGTGTATGTGCGCGTAATATCCGCTTCCGACAGAGCGTGACGTGACGACGCGGGAAATATTCCGGAAAAACAGTCACGTGGAAGTGTAAGTAGTCCGATTATATTATACGAGCAATTCCTCTTCGCTTCGCTTGATTAGATTTATTATTAAATAATATTACCTATCCCGTAGCATGACTAATAGAGCAAGCTTGGATGTTTTATCTTGGTTTAATCCTTGTTTTTGTGCTGAGAAATTAGAACTGATTTTAGGATCTGGTCGGTTGTATCGAACGAACTTGGGACATACTGTCAACTGTTATTATGCTGGGGCTTTCGAGGGCGATAAATCGATCTAGCTAGGATTCATTTTTAGATAATATCGTTGTCGCTTACCAAAGCAAAAATAGCAAAGCTCAGACATCCAAGAGTTAGGATATTATCTGAATAATAAATATCTATTCCTAAACAACACGACAATATATAGAAAACAAGGCCGAGCAAAGCTCGGTCCACACAGCTAGTTCGTATATATTTATATCAGACAGTACATTGTAGAGCCAGTAGCTGCAATGGTTTATTCCACGTTAATCACCTGAAATTTAAATGACCTGAGTCACGTGTCCAGGGGATTTTTTTTTTTTAAGTTAGAAGATGGCAAACGGGCAAGCGGGCCTGATGTTAAGTGACCACCCATACGCATCCACAACAAACAAATGAGTTGCATGTGTGTTGCTTACCTTTAATGGACAGAGGAGGGGATAAACCGGAAAAAGGATATTTCCTTCTCCTATTGATCCCCTCTCCCATCCAATCCTCTTCCCCTTCCCATCCTATCCCTTGTAGGAAACGATTGTGGAGGACCGACAACGGGCCTCCGACACCTCAATATTACACACACCTCAATATTATTTGTTTTTTGATTATCATTGGTTTAGGAAAAAATGTTCAACAGTTCTTTTACGTCAAATCACAACTATAAGTTTTAAACATAGATCAAATTCATGTTAGGAACAAATCAAATCCCAACACTCATTAAATAAGAAAAAACAGAACAAAAACTGCTTTATAATGCAAAACATCCCAAGCGAAGAATAAAAAACATAATTACAAGTGTCAGTTTAAAAAAAATACCAGAAGATTTTTACGAGAAGTATGTAAAACATGATGGGTTATAAAATAGCATACTATACATAAACAGTTTATTCCCAATATTTCACTGTATATGTAAATACATCACAAAATATTTCATAACGAGTTACGATTATTATTTTTATTAAATAATTTGTTCGTAATAATTACAGACCCGATACAACAATAGGTAACCAATTTGTACAATTGTATGTTATAATGAATTCGTTTGTTTTGTGCCACAATGCACTTGCTTATTCGTTTATTGCTTAATACAACTATGTGCTTATTATTACCTCGGGCACATAGAAATCAAGAAAGAATCCAGGGCAGTGTCACTCGTACTTCTAGTCTTCTGTGCATTCGTGCAACAGATGTTGTTGCAGACTCTACCACAATTATTTAGAAAAAAAAACGCAATGAGGACTTCAGTTTTACTTTTATTTAGAAATATTTGAGGTTATTATTTAATAACATTTATAAGAAAGAATGATTAGCAAAAATAGAACAGGTACACAAAATTCTCAATCCGCTAACGTATGTACATAATAATAATAATAATGTATGAATATCTAAAAGGAAGCCATTTTTAAGTTAATATAAAATTTTAAGACCTCTTCGTAAAATACTAATTAACATACCAAAGGTCTGCCAGGATCTCCGTAAAAAATAATCTGTACACCTTCAGTATCGCGCCAACTTTCAAGAAGATCACACGTGTCGATGTTATTTAACAATTTATCGCGTAAAATATACCCAGTATTTTAATAAATAAAAGTGACACTGAATATTTTTGTAATAATTTAAACAAAAAAGTGAAAGTTTTTAGTGATGAGAAGCAATCATAGATAGAGGTAAGATAAATTTCAAGTTATGTTAGATAAAAATTATAATTCATACAATTTTCACGACTGAAATTTTAAGGTGACCCAAGAAGTAAAATAGATTAGCTTTATAATCTAGGGACCTTCGATTCCAAAACAAATTAAATTCGAGAATGCGCTGCAAAAATCAAGTAAACATCAGTTTTTACGGGTCTAATCGGTTCGTAACAGTAGACTGTAGTTGACACAGTACAAGGTAACACGAAGGGTATTTTAATTACTATGTTTCCCAGATCTGCAAATATACTTGAGAGTTTACTTTTTTAAACATTAAAGAATGAGTAAATCGTAAAATGGCTGGCAGCGCTCGGTCCTATCAGAACAGTTAAAACCGAGATGCGATCCGACCACGCACGTAATTACTGTAACAAGTTTTAATAAACTACTTGATGGATGATTCAATTGTTTCAACATTCATTCAATAATACTGTAAAATTTCACAGTCGATGCGTCACAGGTATTACAATACTTTACGTGTATTAATAATAAACAAGGAAAAATTAATGTAACAACCTAAAACGTTGCGCCAATGTAGACGTCTATGATTTGAAACGTACTTAACCAACTTTCACAATGCAGATTATTAGGTACGTGATGAGCCTCATTTTAAACAATCAAACCAGGGGTATGGTATCTATGTATAAATAAAATTATACGCTCTCGCCCGTAACGCAGACGGGTAGACAGAGATTATGGATTTCCTAGTGGGGCGATCCTGGCACACCTCTCTCGCTTGCAACAAAAAATCAATGTCTTAACCTTACAGCATCAAAATATAATAGAATACAAACACAAGCAGTAATTCAAATTTGTTCCCATCATCCATCATTGCACCCAATAGATTGCTATTTTAATTAACACCAACTTTTAATTTCAACAATTGATCATGTTACATCTTTATTATGTCAATTAGTGACAAAGAACAAGCTCGTCGAAAAAATAATTAAAATCATCTCAATGAAACTGTTCAACTCGAGAACAATTAAAACATCCAATTTACAGTTTAATTAAGAATGTACGTTACAAAACGTTTAACTCGTATTTATTTAAAGTGTTTCGCAGCTTCCTTTTATCTTACTGCGACACAGTTAACTAAACGCAATTATATTTACAATATATGTAGTTTTTTATAAGTTTTATATTTTTATTTCTTTTTTAATGTTAATTTGACCGTGGTACAGACTGCGAAATGATCGACTCGACCGGTGAAATACTACGACCTCGCAAAAGACAGGCGTGAAGAGTAGAAGAATACTTCTAGTAGAAGTAGTAACTAAGCTTTTTCCCCAAACTAACCATTCCTAATAAGGATATAATGGGAAGGGAAATAGGATTGGACGGGTGATGAATGAATGAAAGGGAAATATCCTTTTCCCTGCCCCCTCTTCTGTCTATTTAAGATAGGCAACGTATCTGCAATGCATTAACTTGTTGCTGATGCCTATGGGTAGCGGCCACTTAATATAAGGTGACTCGCTTGCTCGTTTGCCACATTCTTCAACAAAAAAAAACAAGATTTCACATTTCCAGGACTATCTAAATGCAGCGTCAGAGTCATCTAAAACTGAATCATATTGCTGTCGAGAATAATGCAAAGAATGCAAATAATTTTATATATTAATTGTTGCACACGTACATATTCTCTTGGGTATTATTTGTGAATCACACAGGAATTTTTGATAAACACATAATAAGAAAAGGATATTGAGTCAGTCAGAGTTGCTTCTTCTGAAGCTAGAGGCTGAGTTAGGGACCTATTCGTCGCCGCTACATTGTCAAATTTTTTTTTTTTTTATGGAAGCGGGTGGCAAACAGCAAGCAGGAACCTGATGAAACAATCTAATGAGTTACAATGCGTTTTATTTACTTCGTGAAGCTCCAAGCATATAATAGCATATGTTGCGGCGATAATAAAGTATTTTCTTTCTTTCTAGTCACGCTTTTTTTACATTTAACTTTGTCCATATAAGCTACTACATATTATACATATCCAATATGCGAGATTAGGATACGGATACGACAATTTCCAAGGATTCTCAATGTAACTCTGCAGAGTCATAAATTATTTATTTAAGGAAAGTTCCTAAAATACGTCTCCGTTTCGTGGAACTTTTATAGCACAAGCCTGCTTCTATGGATAATTGTAAACATTTCTTAAAACTTCAACAATATAATAACCCACTTAAAGAAAATAAGCGATTAAAGGGAATTTTAGTATTTCCGAAGAATCTTTTTTGACTGACTTGTCATTGTTTGCCTGGAAGAGGCATTTATAGCTACACCGGGCTCGTGGCGGCATGGCGTAAAAGGCACCTAGGCTAAGCCTCCTTAAGAGTATCTTAGTTACTTAGTGTGGGCCGTTATTTTATTATTATAACGGGATTGGGAGAGCGCCGAGCTCTTGCTCTTAAGTAGGGCTCAAGGGACCCCGAGAGGGGACCTTGGATTGGGCTGTAACTCATTGCGCGTTTAGTATTTCGATTCGAGAGTGCCCGAGAGGACCGGACCTCGGCTTGATCGGTAGCTACTATGATTACAAGCGAAGAATCTGTAAACTGGTACCGATTAATAACTTTATGACTTGTATTTATTAAGTAATAATGGGGAGAAGAAAAACAATCAATGTTTATGAATCCCTGACTAAAAAGTAATATACCTTATCTTATTTCATAGCAAGAAATGATTGTTGTAAGCAAACAAACGTCAGGTACATGGCGGCCATTACACTTTTTATACAAATACTTTCATCGGAAATATTGTAATTTTCTGGAAATCGTAATATAAAGTGAAGTGAGATTGTGTAATATAGATAGCTAATGTTATTTGGTAATGTGAGAAATAGTTGTTTTTCGAAAATATTTTGGAATGTTCGCATTTTAACGTAAAAATCTTTGTTTACAAAAATCACATCTAGCTATGAATCAAGGTATAATGTCTCTATTATTCCATTGATTTTTACGAGTTTATCAAGATGCGTTTTGGATAGTAAGTTTTGACCTTGTAAAACTTTATCGCCATCTTGTTTTATTGTGATCCCATGTCACAGTTCAACTTATAAACTCTGACACAAATTCTTCTTAACTAAAAAGGTTTTATATTTCACTGTCGCCCACTTCAATACAATCCGCAGTACGAGCAGATTGAAGTAAAGTGGACGATAGCGTGTAGGCAGTGATACGCATTTTATTTTATTACGAGTATTTCCCTGCCGAGTATGGTAAACACATATATGTATTACGTTGATAGTAGTATATTCTTTGAGTTTTATCTTTGGATAGTTAGTATTTATACTGCTCGTTTGACGGCACAAATAAACTTCTAGACTTCAGTAATAACGTTACTCAGCGTCTGTAGTTGTTTCATGAATCGGCTCCACCAAGAAGTATCAAAACAATTTGGAACTGGCATGGTGTAGATGAGTGAGGTCTCCAGTCTTCCCTCTTATAATTTCCTCATAACTTCCTGCCCAACTTCCTACATATTGTCGCCGATATTCGTCCACAGCTGGACGAAGGCCTCCCTCATTGATCGCCACAAAGTTCTATCTCTATTGCAATTTTTCGGGTAACGTCGGTTTCCTTTGTTCTAATGCGGAACCAATCATTTCTGCGATCATTGTGACTGCATTGCCCTTTAAGTGACCTTAAGCCGTCTAATGGTGCTCGCAACGTGAGGCCACGTCTCAGTACCGTAAAACATCGCTGGCAACACGCGTATCTACACACCTACATAGAGACACACCAATGAATATCCAAATTTATAAAGAACACTTGCGACCATGACTTCACAGTCACACAATGAATACGAGACGTACGAGAACAGAAATACTCTTGTATATTTATGGCTTTAAATAAATGGTCAATTTGCACAACGTTCACACAAAGGTGCCCGCCTAGCAGTTAAATTTGGACGTACAAATGTTTACCATTCAATATCGCCTCAACGTTTAACGGTAAAGAGTAAAAATGTATTCAAAACGCCTAATATATTTAACTACGTTATTCTTTTTAAATGATGCTTAAAATTGTTAGGTTTAACATCTCTGTTACACTCTCTATTTTTTTAACAGTGGTAAAGCCTGCAAAACATTATCGGTTGCACGAATATGCCGGTTCGACCGGTGAAATACCACGACCTCGCAGAAGATAGGCGTAAAGTAGAAGTATTCTTGTGTTTCGTCTGATGAGTTAGGTGTCGGTGGCTTAATTCTGGTCTTTTCTTATTAGATAATGTGGTAATGGGAAGAGGAATTGTCGGAGATGGGGATGGAGAGGAAATAGAAGTATGTTCATTTCTGTTTATCTCCTCCACTGTCCATTAAAGGGAGGCAACATATCTGCAATTCATTAGCTTGTTGCAGATGCCGTTGGGTAGCGGGCACTTGCTTGTTTGCCACCTTCTCCCATAAAAAAACATAAACATATCTGTTAGACAGTAACCATTTTAAACATAACCATACCTATTCAGAGACAATTACTACATAATAACAGTCCTGTCGCTACTCTGTATATCTGCTGAATGCAATAAACTTCTGAACTATTCTTCACACGGTTTTTACCGCCGTGTGCATATTCGATTGGTTATATAAAACGAAATTATCGTTATAAAACACTGTAAAGTACAATGTTTCATTAATACACGAAACATTGTAATGTAGTAAGTAGTTTATTACTTAATTAATTCCAACTTGGCCGGTGTCTCGGTCTCGGCGGACCAGACTAAGCATGAACAAAAGAAACTCATCAGCTCGGTTATAATTAACAATTCGGTGGAAAGCCTTCCAGCCATCGTGTAGCGTCTGACACCGTCTTGATCCGAGCTAGGGTTGCGAAATTAACACAATGTTACAAGCATTTATTATTTTTTGGACGTATTACTTAAGTGGGTCTTGGTATAACAGATACTAAAAAAAAATTGTGTGGTGTTTTGTCTTTGGGTCTGATAAAATTCTCATCTTTAGGAGATATCGTGTATTTGGGTCCTAATATCCTATAATATATCTTCTTTACTTACTATAAAACAAAATGTCCTTAGATGTTTCAAACTATGCAACGAATTTTACTAAGCAACTGAACGCTTTAATTCGGTTTCTATCAATAGACAGAATGATTCAAGAGGAAGGTTAATATGAATAACTATAATTAATATAGTAGAGAAAAGCAGAGCAATTTAAAAATTTTGTAAGGTGATGTCGTAAAGAAAATACTTTCGTGCGCTTCCAATGCAAACGCTGGCTAAATCCTACGAAATAGACAAAATAAATATACTACGGAATTGTATATCTTAAAAAATCTTTTGTCGTCTTACTTACAAAAATGACTGCGATGGCATATATACTCATTCTAACTTCTAAAAAATGGTCACGCACAATGCGGTAATTGTTAAGCTACACCATATAATTTAAACGCAAAATTAAATCAAGCGCGGGTCGAACGCCGGTGCTGGAACTGTTCGCTTGATGCGACCACCCTCACGCCGCGCCCATCTGTCGCCCAATGTGCTTCCAATAAAGGGATCGACCAGGGTATAGCCCATCCAGAAATTAATACTGATAATATGGTAACACAAAATAAATTAATTCAAAGGCGGAACGAAGTTTGCCAGGTCAACTAGTTTATTATAAAGTGAAATTACTATATCTGCCTACCCAAATTAGGTTAGAGAGTTTTCCAACACTTTTTCACATACACAAATTGTACACTGATTTAGGTTATGCGTGCCTATCACACAGAAAATTTCTTGTACACATTGCTTTTTTTTAATTACCTATAGGAATTAAAAAAACATCTGAACAAGCAACTGAACGCTGTAATAGCCTTTAATCGAAAGGAATTAAAGTGAATTTAAAAAGCGCCCTTACGCATTAATCGCATGATTTCGCCGTAACTCTATTAACCTAGAAACCAGCGCCACCTAAAGTGCTGATTGGATGAACGTTATTTCAACGCGTCCCCTCCAACCTATATTAATCATTAAACACAAATAAGCGATATGAATTTAATACTTTCTATAGCAAAGATGTTCATATGTTACATGCCAGATCTAAACTAACCTGATCGGCGTGTTAAAAGTGAAGCCACTTAAGTCACCAGTTGGCGACTTCATAAAATCCCCCAGACAGGCCTTTCCTTTGATACGAATTCAAAGTCTACGTAATTGTAATAAAAAATATACAATTTGCACCGTGCGTAAAATGAAATCGTATAAAGCCTCGAGGAAATTAAATTTAAAAACACCAACATCACATTTCACTAATAAATAATCAATTATCGGAAATAATTTTGCACAACTAAACAAGAAAATCGAATTTAACACGTTCACTGCGGGCCACATTTTGAAGAACTTTCAGCTGGTG
>JWHW01041596.1:38749-57486 GCA_000931545.1 Papilio glaucus
GTCGGGGTGGTTGCGAAGGCTCGGGCAGGAGGATGGCTCGGGCATTAACCGTATATCATACGGTCTCAACGCTGGGCTCGCGCTTGCGGAAAGCGGACTCGGTGGCCACCTGCGAGATTTCCGAGGTCTCCGAAGCGTTATCGTCGTTGTCGGTGTTCGCGTCCAGGGCGGCCGCCGGTGTCGGTGTCGATGTCGGTGTGGGCGTCGGCGTCGAAGTCGGTGTCGGCGTCGGTGTTGACGTCGGTGTGGGCGTGGGCGTGGACAAACTGCAACGCATCATGTCAAATATTATTAAAAATAAATGAAAACCTGTTTTAACTATACAAATGCGGGCGCTCAATAACATCAGACTCGCATGCAATGCGACGCAATCGCTCAATCACATCTCTGCAGTGCACTATAATTGAATTGTACAAATTTTTTTAACGACCTCAAACGTCCTCAGTTTATATATTTTTTATCTCTTTGGTATTATTTATATTTACTTTATTTAGATCGTGCTTTCGAGAATGCGTGGAGGCCCACAAAATTAAGATCCTAGACCTACATTTAACATTAGTAAGCAGTAAAAAAATAAAAGTAGCCCTCGTCAATCAACAAAATCCCAGTATTAATAGTGCGTATGTTGCCTGTCATTTTAGCTCAGCATTATTTTTTAAAGAGAACTTACATTATAAAGTAAGGTATAAATTTGTGTTTTGCGTATAAAAGAGAACATTCAGAGGCATCAAAAAATTGACCGGATATAAAGGTTGTTCAGCCAGAACTTCTTTGAGTTTATTAAAATAATCGTGTGTCTGTTTTCAAAGCCTCAGCTTGAACCAAGTGTAATAGAGATAACTTTTTACCTTAAAACACGGCCTTACTTTGATAATAATGTAATTTTATCATTTACTACGGCCTCAGTTTAATTCAAGATGAACCTAATTAATAGTTTGCTCATAGCGCGCAAATGCAACATTCATTTCTATGTGACAACTGCTTGGCATGCAATAAATTATTAATTAATTTTACTAATCAAAATGTACAATTGCTTATGCCGAAAATTAATATATAAAACCAATCAACATAGTCCAGGATTTTTGAGCAAATGATTTTTCGATTGGATTATGACCTGAATGGATTATGAATCCTTTCTGTGGCCCGAAACCGCAAGCGTTAGCCGCCATCTTGAAAAACGGCACTTTGCAAATTTCTCAGAAACCGTGAATTTTACGTTATAGAGAGGGTATGTGTTGTACAGGGTAAAATTTTCCACCTTTTTAATAAACTCTTTCCCCTATTGTTGATATTACATTTTTGTTTTCGGTGAAGATCTTAATAATTTTTCGAATTCAAAGTTGGAGAGCATTGAATCGTCTACAAAAAGTAAAGTCGACGTCGACGAAAGAGGCGGTTTTCATAGCAAGATGGCGACTAACGCTCGGGGTTTCAGAAATGCGGATTTATATTTAGGAAGTACCCCTGATGTAATCCAATCGAAAAATTAGGCAGGAGAGCGAATTCATTTTTGATGTTAAAATTCCTGAACTAACATAGCAGCACAGCGGATAATGACAAACAAAATGGCGCACGTCTTAAATGACATTTCACTAACATGGCACAAAGTACATAGTTTGTAAACTAGTGCGTACCATCTTTAGACCACGTCACCACTTAACATCAGGTGGGATTGTGGTAAAGCGCTAGTTTATTTATAAAAAAAAAAAAGTTCATTATACCATACAAATTTGTCATAATTAAAAGGCGCAACAGATAATTATAGTTCCTATTTCGTAAACCGACTGTACACAAATACATATAAAACAAAAACCAAATCAAAGAATACCATAATTTAGACATAAAAACGATAAAGTTACTATTAAATTATATTTATTTAATTTAAACATATTCTTTTACTTTGGGTATTTGCTAATGGATGAAGCAATATTTTTTTCATATTCAAATTAAAATGTTAGCTGATCGTCCATCGGCCATACAAAAAAATGTCTGAGATGGACAAAAATAATTTTAACCCCAAATTGTACTTCAAATTGAAGGACATTTTACATTACAATTTCAATAATTATCTAAAAACTAGAGGCGACAGGCGACAGTTCGAAACATTTTTGCAATGTACATTTTACATTGGAAAGAGGTTATGTCTTATAGTTGTAAAATTGAGGTAGCAATTAATACAATGTATGTTTTTCATACATTTTTATTAAACGTACTTGTGGCACAAGTTCAAAACAAAGCAGTGTCGTCGTGTTAGGTTAGGTTAAATTTAATTAAAATTCCAAATTAAGTCCGTGTTCAAAAATGAGTATCGCCTAGATAGCGAATATCAAAATCCTTTAAAATAGCCACAGCCTCAAAACCGCAAAACAGAGAATCAAGTAAACAAATCTTTATGAATTTAAATATGATATGTCATGCTGTAATGTCAAATTATCGGTGAAACAAAGATTTTTTTTTGTAGTTTTCAAAAATAATTAGAGTTAATTTAATATTACCCTGAGATGAAAATACTTTTGATGATTGACATTAAACTACAATCAAAGTAAATGTTAAACTAATAGTTAAACTTTATCCATAGTTAAACAAACATGGGCATAATTTAATTATTTATATTTTATACTAAACAGAATGTAGAACTATTGGTCATCTCCGTCCATTTCAGGCATTCCGCTTTGCGTGTTTTGTAAATTTAGGCTGATACTCGATCGTTGAACTTGAACTCTGACAGCTGAAGTGTAAACTGTCAAAAAAAAGTGATAACATCGCATGTGACCATCGGAGCCACCGTATCGGATCTAAATGCGCAACATTACGTATACATTATACATAATATAATATTATTATATATACCTTGTTTCATTGCAAGATATAATTGTTGTAAACAAACAAATGTCATTTTGTCATACATGACGGCCATTACACTATTTATACTATATAAATCATAATAAATATTATAATTTTGTGGAAATCGTGAGATGTTATAGGTGTGTAAGGTGAATGTTATTAGGTAATATCAGAAAAAGTTGGTTTTCGAAAATACTTTGGAATTTACGAAATTTAAAGTAACCTTTTGCGTTAAAAAAATCACGTCTTGACGTGAGACAAGGTATAGACTCGTTTTTACTGCGTACACTATATAAAGAAAAAAAACTGTAAATAAATAATGTCATCATTCAACAAAAAAGTAAAAAACAAAATGATAAGCGACAAAATACCATGAAGATAATAAAAATGGGACTCACTTTTCGCCCCCCTTCGGCTCGCTCTTAGTAATCGGTGAGTCAGACCGCCAGTTGTTGCCGACCATTTTTTGCACGCTACAAATAAGAAAAAAGAAGTCGTCAATGACAAAACATCACATACTACAACTGGTTTTTAACATTACTATTAGATTAAAACGGTTTATAAAAATAAAATTACCACAGCAGCGCGAAATGTATTAACACTCCTATAGTCATGCTGTAAACGAGACTAAGAAGTCTCTTAATTTTTAAATAAATCATTTTCACGAAGATACGTTCTCCTAGTCGACTATCCAAAATGATTCTGAGCTCGATAGGGAGTCTGTGCCCGGGGTAGCGCAACGCGCAACTGCGCAATTGCGCACCTGCCGATCGATAGATTAAATAGGGGTTGCAACAGACACCTCGGGCTTACATCTCGCCCAGACTATCCCCATCTCAGGGGGAGGGGCCGGGGTGGCTCTTTGTCTCGACCCCGTCATTACAAACTTCTAAATGTTATAATTAATCCACTAAACCCGTGTATCATAACGTACGCGCTCATTGCCTTTTATTTGTTATTAAACTTGGTGTTTGAAGTTTAAATAAAATAAATTTGCTGAAATAAAAAAAATCAAAGGGAATTTACATAGAACATTTGCATTGCAGCACACAAAACTTTACACCAAACCAAATCCATCGCTTCGCTTTGTAGTCAAACATACAGTAACGATCACAACAATAACATATATATTTACTTCAACTCGAGCCATGGAAATTCCATTAACGCATTTGTCAACATTATAACTTGTTATTTTGACGCCACGGCTGATGGATATTTTAAATGTTAAAAATCAGTTGAAATGATATTATGTCGAGCGTATCGGACTTTAGTACATGTGCACGTAAATAGCCAGTACTAAAAATATAACAGACAAGCCGATACTTGGGATCGGGACCGTCATTGTCCAAACCATTGGTTCTTGTTCTTAGCGTGCCTGATGCCTTCTTGACCAATCAATGTGAAGAAGGCATTAGGTTACATTGTTACATTAAATGTCACCGCGAATTATCGCGGCCAATAATAATAATTAATCACATTTTACTGTTATTCATCTACACTAGCAAAAAATTGCAAACTATAAAGGACTAAATTATAATTAGTATGAAACTCAATATATTCTTACGATCTTAAGTGATGGATAGACGAACTTCAATGGATTTTAAAATGTGGTGAGACAAATCCTCTAAACCTAATCTTCACAATGCACATTGAGAATCTCTACTACTCTCTTAAACCAATGCCAGGTCCCAGGACAAAAAGGCTCATACTACTGTCAACATAGTAAGCGTTACTACCAGCGTTTATGCATAGAAAAATGAAATGAACGAGAAGCTATCCGCTACTGTGACTGATAGATTTAAGGAAAATATTTAACATTTGCTTTTCAACTCACACATGTCTCATTTGGTCGCCTTGGGTGCTGAGTTGTGCTAGATAGGCGGCCTGCTTGCGATGATGGTACATATGCACGCGAAGACACGAAGGATTCCTCATGCGTTTCTGACATATTTCGCATTGCAGGGTACCCTCTCGCGTGTCGTGCTTGTCCCTTATATGAACCTTCAGGTTGTAACGATTGGCAAAGAACCGATGACAGGACGGGCATTTCACACCGCCCGTTTTGCAGTTCCACCCTAAGGTAAAAAAAGCTAATATTAAAAGTTTTAACAGTGATGCAGTCACTCCGGTGGAAGCAGATGATTGATGTTGACCCCTATTTTGTTTTAGGTATGAGATTTTTAGTCTAGTTAGTGAAGTGTCTGTAGACCCGATCCCTTTCCCATCCAAGGACATTGGCAACGCACCGCAACACACCTCATTGTGTTGATGCATAACAATTACATAAAAATAGACGAACACCGAACTGCGCCGCCGAGCAACCGGATCATTTCACGATTATTATTTTATTTATTTATATTTTAATTTACTACTTACCCGATTCTTTAGCAGATTCCGGCATTGTCAACACATTATTATATACGTCAGTGTCAAAGTCGATCAATGGCTCTCTGTAATAGATCGAATTTTGTAATACAAAATAATTAATGGAATACACTAATTCATAGCGGGGTAGCGGTAGTTCATTGATTGGTCGCATGATTTAACTTAAAAGACCTGAAGAGCTCCCGGAGCGCGATGTTTCTTCAAAAGTAGGGTGTATTTATCATCCTTTAAATGTATGTTCACAACTTTAATTGTAAATCGGATAAATTTTAACAATGGTAGAGCCAGGCACAACGACAATTGTCGTACGATGGACCGACTCGACCGGTGAAATACCACCACCTTACAGAAGACAGGCGTGAAGTAGAAGTATTCTGCGTTTCGTGTGATGACATAGGTGCTTGACGCCCAAATCTAATCATCTTTCCTTTCCCATCCTCATCTAATAAAGATGTATTAGAGGGTGAAGGGTGAGGGTATGGAGAGGAAAAGGAAATATCCTTCCACTTGTTCATCCCCTCCTCTGTCCATTAAAGCTAGGCAACGCATCTGCGACACATTTGCTTGTTGCTTATTCTTATGGGTAACAGTTATTTAATATCAGGTCACCCGCTCGCTCATATGCCACCTTTGTTACACAAAAACATTTATGAAAAAAAAATCGGTACCGTATAGAAGAAATGAGTAATGAATTTGCAACATGGCATATATAGCAATTTCATATTAACCTTTTAACCGTTCGTCTCTGGTTAGCAAATATGTCAAAAAATCGTGGTCCCTGACGTCCCCTTGACGCATATAACCGACAGAGAACCTATGTTCGCTTGTTTGATTTTATTGTGTACGATGAAAGAACCAACAAGACATCGCAATATGTAACTTGATATTCATAGTTAAAATAACATAACGAATTGTGTTTAAAAATGCATACAGGTACAGCGCCTGTGAGGAAGAAATCCGTCCATACGAATTGGACACTATAAAAATATTTTTAGCCGATTTAATACTTTCCTAGCTTCCTTTCGAAACTAGTCAAGCGGATATTTTTAAATAAAGTTTAAATTAAAGAAGTATTTCATCAGTGTTACCATTCCCTATTTTATTTTCTTATTAATTTACTTAAATTTTTAATACTAATCTTTAATGATTTTCATGTTCTACATATCATGCTGATTTATGTTAATATAATTTAATTTACATAGCTACTTGTTGAAGCTACTGTATTGACGATAGAAAGAGTGTGTGAGCCTAGAGGCAGGCGTGGTGTACAGCAACAAGCGGTTAAAGGGTTAACAACAGTAAAGATAGACGTACCCATCTGAAGCGTACTCGTTATTTTCAATATGCGTTGGACTGTTGTAAATAGATCGCGACCTTTTCTTTATGTTACAGCTATTCCTATTAGGTGTATCTTTAAGCAACCTTAAAACAACAAAAACATAGATAATATAAACAGAAAATTTACATATATTAAAAAAAAATCGATATAAGCATTACGGCCTCCAAATATATATTTTATTACGGTCTAAGTGAATAATCCAGGTGTTATGTATAATGTCCGGGTATAATGAATATTGCCCAGAGTAATTAATTCTAATCTAAAGTTCATCATTCATCAGACTGCCCGGTCTTTACACATATTGCTACGTAACCGTAGGGAAATATTAAATAAAGTATATAAGCTAACCTAACCTTGCGAGTATAGTTTAAGTCTGATTATTAAAATAAATTTCAATTTAGTTTATTTTTATGTTATATATTTGTATATGTAGGTAGTAAAACCTATATAGTATATATAACAATAGAATTTTAAGTCATTTTTATTTAAAATAAAAAATTTTATTTATCTTATTTGTATAGTTTTGTAACAATGAAGTAAATTGAAAATAAAAATAATAGTAATATGACGGCAAGACGACATTAAGATCGTATTTTAGTGGCGTCAGAGCTTCGATCTGTATGGCGCACTAGAATGTTCATATTTCCAGTTAACACAGGCTAGTACATTACTATACATTACTAGTTGTAGATTGTTTGTATCTTTGTACTGTTAAAATGTATAAGATCTCTCTTGATGAGCGAAGCCTAATGGAATAATTTGTACGATAACCTGAAAGCTTTTTACCTTTGTCTTTACGTTGTCCAATAGATAGGCATTATGTATAACGCCTGGGCAATATGATATAGACTACTTATATATCATAAAAGCCGGTTATTATGCATAATGATAATTAATCACTTTGACCGTAAAATGAACGCGTACAGAGAATATACTATGCAATAATCATGTCAAACAAAATGTAGTTATAGGTAGTAGCGTCGTCTGGAATAGGGTTTAAAGTATCGATCTGGCACATTTACCGCTTAAGTGGGCTCCGCGCAGGGTCCTCTTTGACGGGGGCGCCGGTGAAATCGGCGGGGGCTTCGGTTGCTATGGTGTCCTCTCCCCCGGGCACCCACTCGGACTGGCTGTCTCCGGACGGCTCCGGGGCGTCGGGCCCTTTGTTCTCATCCGATACTGGCGGCGGCGATTCGCTATGCTGCATATAAATATTATATAGTTAAGTCTGGAAATTTACCTAACCAGTCGATCGTTATTAATTTGCCAGACATCAAAACCAGCCTTTGTATGCGACAAATTTGCCAACTTCGTGATCGAATTGTTTTCAGGTAATAGTCTAATTATATTGTAATAAATAAAAACTTCTCAAGCTCGTTCGAAGCTACCTATTTTTGATAAATAGAACAACAGATGATGATGGGGAAAAAACGTAATTACCAATCAATAATTTATAAAAGGGTAAAATAGGTATAAAATCAGAGACGAATTCCCAGGCACACGGGAAAAAATAATAAAATGGTAAGTAAAAGAAGAAATCAGGAGGATTTGGTCGAGGTAGCATTTACCTCGACCAAAGCCTCCGGATTTTCCTGATCCATGGATAGATGGGCCACTCAACATTCGAATGACTTCACTCAGGGTTAGTCGGCAACGTACGCAAGCAATAGATATTGGGGACTTTGTTTTGTCTTATCAGCTTACTGTCAGTGTAGGAATATATATTTAGTGGATTATTAAGAGTGAATTACGTATGCCAGTGTTTACATATAAGTATCTTATCATAGTTTAAACAATTTGTAAGAGACAATTTGAACATTTATTCAATGAATAACGATGTTTTTAGAAGCCCATTTGCTGAAGTATACAGTTTCGGACAATAAAAAATCGGTTAATAACCCTTTTGTAAATTGAACTCTTAAATTCAAACACAACTGCTTCAACTTTAAAATATCACTTTTACCCAATTTCCCCAATTCAAATGACATTACTGAGTTCAAAAGCTGGCGCATTTAGTCCGGAGTCTAAAATAGTATAAATACATACATTAAAAATAAACTCTAGTTCGAGCTAATTCTTCTTAGTAATTAAAAATAATCGGAAAAATAATGTTTGAGTGAAACGGATAGTGACGCTATTTTTCTAAGTGTGAGCGAGTCAGAGAGTGACACTACTTTTACCGAGATGAGTGAGATAGATAGATACGCTATTTACATTAGTGTGAGGGAAACGGATAAAGACGCCATCCTATTCGAATACAGGCGCATAGATACAGTGTGCATACTGTAGCCACTCTCAGAGGGTCCATTTCCACATCAAATAACTAGTGAAGGAAAGAAAATACCCATCATTCCTTACGAGAACGAAATGTTGCAAGGAGTCACACAAGAGTATCTCATTACGTGAATCTGTATCTTAACCTCCCGGTACTTTCTTCAATTTTTCCCTTTTCCCTTTCACACTTTTCCCTTACAACACTATTTTAACCCTATCATTCAAATTCACGCCTAACATACTTCTTAAGGATCGCAACTCAACGGCATTAACTCTACTATCATGCTTTTCCTGCCAAACCCTTTGACATGAATATAATAAATAATAAAATAATTTTCTGTTTAATTTTTCATTTTATAAGAGATATAAAATGAAACCCGTAAGTATCTAACAAGTGCATCGTTGATAATTTATTTTACATGGCATGTAAACTTCGATAGACCTTCGATAGAACCATTTTTCAGTCAACAAAGGTAACCCATTCCTAAAGATGAAGCAATGCTTTAATGCTGTTACAATGTTTCAAAATTAATAGAAATTATAGTGATTTTACGTTTCGGGGATATTGAGAGATAAGCGAATGACATTACTAGAGATAGCTTCGTCTATCCGAAAGTTGAAACTTTAATTACAACGCAGGTAAACGTGATTTTCGTGAACGCTTAGCGGTACTTTGCCTACGTCGATCTTAATAAAGTATCTATCGTTATTTAAATTTGCACCTAGATTTGCATTATTCTCAAAAAAAAATCGCAAAATCAAAATATGCCGACAAGTATAATGGGACAATTTACTACTAACTACTCTAAATTATTGCATTGTCATCGGTCCTCGGTAAGTGTGCGAAGTTTCAAATTAACTCGACATTTTGAACCTCAAAACCACGTTCAAAGATTCCGTAACTACTGAGAAACCGATACTATGCTATTAATATTACTATGCGATGTTAGTACGAGCCAATAAGTGAAATACCAAAAATAATGACGACTTATAGGAAAAATTAGAATCAAATTGTATTCAAAACTAACAAGTGTTTGTTTTTAGTTTTGTGGTGTTTGCCTTGAATACATTAAAAGACACCACACGGGCGTTGCGTTTGCGCTACGTCGTACCGCGATGATTTCAAGGGACAGTGTGTCACACAACCAAATGCAGTGACGCAACGCAGCGTACAATTCCACGGCCAGTCAGTCTTTGAACGATTTTTTTTTATATTGAATAAATTAATGCTTGACCACGATCTCACTTGATGTTACGTGGCGATGTGGTCGAAAGATAGTATGCACTAGTTTGAAGTAATAGCCTATTCACCCTTCTCTTGAAGATACCCAGGACATAGACGCTGGCTACTTGTTCCAATCCTTTGCCGCACGCACGATGAACTAAGATTCGAATCGCATCGTACGAACGCGGGGTATATCAAGTAAAAAAGGAGGGGTCTCCCTCCTTTTTTCCAGTCGTATATCCAAACGTTCGATAGTAAAATGGGGATGGAGTAATCAACTCTTGTTATTCCTGCTCATACCAAAAATGCATTCTGTAAAACACAGAGAGGCTAGCTTTGCGTCTTTGCTCAAGACCGACTAAGTTAAGGTCTCGATCAACCGATCAACCTCCTGGATTGCTTCTCCACCGAAATATACCAAGAGTTGGTATTTGGCTGCTAAAATACAGCTGAAATTTAATGCTATAAAAAAGACTGAGCTGCGTTGCATTGTCAACGTGGCGCTGAACCGTGTAGCACCCTTCCCCGGTTCTTCTCTGGCTTTAAGCGCGCCGCTCGCTCGTTTTAACGCAGCGTGTGGCAGTCGTTTTGATTTATACTTCAAAACTACAAAGACGCACCGCAGACGACACAAACGTGTGGCATCTCTCTACTCGTGCTCTAAGCGTGAGCTGCTTAATAAGTAACTTCGTGTAATGATTTCTTATATTTACGCGAAAACTACATATTGCAATAAAAACAGTTTCACGGATTTTATCGCGTTTACATGAAGTTTTTTGCTCCCGACGTTTCGAGTATATTACAGCGCTCATGAGAGAGGGCGAACAGAGGTGTCTGACGTTCCAATGTCAAAGTTGCTGGGCGCGTACCCTCTTATTTCAATTATTATTTCTGCTCCAATCTACGCAGAATGAGCTCACGGTACACCTTGCAGATATATGCTTGGTTTGGAATTTAATTTTATAAATCCTGGGTAGGAAGCGATACATCTACGAAGGATGACACGCGAAGCTATTGAAATTAAAAACAGCCTAATTTAAATAGGGAAGAGGGCAAGCATATATCTGCAAGATCTCAAGATATGGTGAACTCATTCTGCATAGATAGGAGCAAAAATAATAATTGAAAATAAGTGGGTGCTTTGCCAGCAACTTTAACATTGGGACCTCAGACACCTCTGTCCTTCCCTTGACCATGAACACTTTAAGTATTCAATAGGTCTGGAACAAAACATAAAATGCTATAAAATCAGTTTTTCTCCAATAACTTCATTATAAAATAATATAGTTAAATTTTAGCATAGTACATGTATCACATAAATGTGATATATATAAACTAAGCTGTATTTTCTGAATATCATATAGTGTCTATTACTCACATTCCATGAACTTGATCAATTTGACTATGTAGAATTTGTTACAACCTTATCTAGAGCTTCAAACGTTCTTTCTACAATTATCAATTACATAATTTCAATATAGCAACACTTACCTCTCTGCCCGATGTCAGTCCTTTAACTTGAAGTAGCTCCGCAGTGTGAAGAAAGGCAAATAGCTCCTGCTGCCTAACATGGACCTCGCCGCGGTACATGAACTGAAGAAGTTGACGAAGCTCATGGTGTGCCACATCTTTTAAGATCACAATTGGATGGTCACACGGATTCATCTGTCATGACAAAACAAATGTAACTATAAATTAAAAACACAAAAAAGTTTGCACATTGTAACAATTTATAATTAAAAATAAAAGTCTTCTTCTTTTTTTAATGCATGGTCAACTGGCGAAGAATGCCTACAGGCGTAGTATTAATATACTACAGTTTGTTCTGTCTTTATGGTTTTAAATATAATTCTCCTTAACTGACGAGAAAAGCAATCATACGGTCAAAAAGTCATAGTTTAAATGAAAAACCTGATGAACCAAGTCATAAAATTACAACAAAGATAAGGCATTATTGTACTTTTTTTGTAATAAACTAACAAACTTTCATCAGACATCATGATCAGAGTAGAAATTATCATAAAAATAAAAAAGTATTATAAAAGATACATAAATAATTCATAAAAAAAAGGTTACTCTGACAAACATATATATAAGAATAAGATGTTTTACAAGCAGGTGAAGCTTATAAATATGTGATTATTGACGTACGATGTAAGAAGTTAGGAGTGAATATAAACATATTTTTTATGTCAAATTAGTATGTATTCAGTAGCAAAAGATCTATCATGTGATAGGCGACGATAGCATGGAGTTTATTTTCTTCTAGGGGAGGTTTATTTAAGGTACAATAGTTCTACATAGCTAAATTGTAGTTGTGAACTGTACAATGACAAGATAAACCGCTTATGTTTTAATGGCATCAAGCAACCTAATTTTAAAATATATAGAAATTGTAAAATTGGTTGAAATAAATATATAATCAATAAATTGAGAAATGATGTCAAATTGTGAAGGACTTGTTCAGTTTACAATTTGCTGATATAAACTGTAAATATAATGTAATAATATGAACAGTCCATTTATAAACTAAGTTCACAATTGTGACCAATACAGACATGATATGTCACCAAAATTCTACTATCAGTGAATACTATTATATATTGATAATTCAAAGTAAACAAATGAAATAGTGCTAATTTCAATGTTTTTAGGAGGTTATTCATTATGACAAATGATGTGATCTCACTCACTGTATCTATTTTGTTTAGATACATAAGAAAATCAATACAAAGGCTCACAAATGATTTTTTCAGTTCACCTTCATAATGGTTAAACTCAATAATTGGTTAAATAATTGGCACCTAAAACCTAGTTTTTAAAAATGAAAAGCTTATGAAGTCTTTAAAATATGTAAATATTAAATTCATGGGAAACTTAATGATTCTGTAGAACTCTGGAATTGTATATTTCTATAGTACCCAATGATGACACTTTTCTCTACAAATAAATTTTAATTTTATCTCCAAAACTAATTATCAGCTTTGTATGCAGTGGGGATGGGCTAAGCTTCTGTGTACATTTTGCACTTAACAAAAGAATTATGAAAAAGGACTGATACCAAACTTCTTCATTGGAGTAATAGAAACATGCATTTATTTTATGCATTTTATCACAAATGACAAGCCATGCTTCAGTAAAATTTACACAAGCCATTCTCATATCTTAATGGTTTTGAATGCTGGCTGTGCACTTAATTAGCTTGATAAATTAGATAAACATTTCTACAGCATAATTCCCAAATTAAATGCTCCATTGAAGTCCATGACTATATTTGTGATAACAAACAATAAATTGTTTTCTACATAAAGTATTAGCTAATTTGAATATTTAAAAACTAAATAATTTATATCTTTATTCTTAAGCTTGTGGTTATCTTTATATTATTTCAGGATAAATTATTTTTTTAACTACACAAAATTTTCTAACACAAAATAAAATGTTTAAGTTATCTTTGTTTAGATTAGTTCGTAACTTAGATATGATAAGTGAAGGATCACAGTTAAATAAATGTTTAAGCTGTGAGTCACACCTTAAATAGTTCTTTGAAGTAAGGGCTGCAAACAGACAAGATGAGCTTGTGTGCATGAACATACTGTCCTCCCGCCGCCAACGTCACATCCACCAGGTCTTCGCCATCCAACAATGCTTGGAACGATTGTGATAAATTTGTATGGAAATCGTTCCACCGCAAAGAAAATTGCTCCGACATCTCGGCCTGAAAACGTCACCCAACTTCAATAAACGCCGACATCCGAGATATATGTGACTAACTGTACACCCAACTTTCAGAACATCTACGCGTCCGCACAATGAAACATAACACTTACTGAAAATATATACCAATTCACAACTACGATCCAAATTCCGTCTCTAAAAATGTTTAAAGTCGTTAAAAGGCATATTACCTACAACATTCTTGAATATTAAATTATGAAATAAATAATATCGATCGTAGTGACTGGCATGGCAATACACGAAAATATATCAAAATGTCGCGTTTGCTCACAATAGACATGGAGTGCTCATTGTCCGACAACGACAAACTTCATGTTGAATGGATAATAATTGCCAATTAAAAAAATAAGTATGTTGAAATAAATTAAGTTTTTTTATGTCAAAAATAGAGTTGTTAATTTTAAATTTTCAATAGAATATTATTCGGTAAGAATAGGATTTTTTATAAGTGTTGTCATTAATATGCATAATCTAATTGCACAACGTATAAATGTATACACAAAAAGGATATAACTGGACTTTCTTAAGCCCCCACGGGACCACGGTTAGGTTTAACTTTGTGGGGGTGGTCTTAACATTCTTTGCTTTTACTCGTATTTATTGCTCTTTAAGTCAATTTAATTAGAGACTATGCGTCGTTCTTCCTCTGCACGCCGTAACTTCTTCAACATGGTGGCGTACTCACTCACTTTATTCAATGCTTATTTGGTTTTGAGCATGCTCTGCACTATGGTTTCTATTCTTGTGGGTCCAATCGTTTTCTTCAGATCTTCACACAATACGCGCTCGACGTCCTCTGCAAACCGCACCAGTATGGACAATCGGGGGAACCGTCGTGTCCAAAGCGGTATAGGTATGCTCGATAAAATTGGAAGTTAATTTATGCGTACGTAGTATAGATTCATAAATACGCATATATTGTAATTGTAAAATGTGTATTTTAGAAAAAGGAGATAGTTATGTCAGAATCATTGAAAAAAAATCAAAATACGAGCATAAAAAAAGAACAATACTTATGGACTTTGAGTGTTCAACAGCATTTTATATTTTATTTTCAGGAAAACATTGGATAAATTCATCACAACTATAAAATTTATATTGTAGTCTTGCACTGAGATTTCTGTTATTTTTCTTAATCGACCCCTATATATTTGTATGGAGAAAAAGATTGAATGAAGAATGTAAGTTATACATATATACATATTGAATTTGAATAGGGTTCAGCTTAAGCTCACCGGGTGTAACCGCGAGTCAAAGCTAGTTGTATATAAAACTTTATAAATCCTTTTAATTGTGTGGTAGAAATTTTTTTACACACAGTTATTGACTTCATTGCTGGTAACTGGTAACATAAAACATCGATAAAACGTAATTTCTTAAAATTGACAATTGTTAACCTAAAATAACATCAGTCAATTGTCAAATATCTGTCAAGTCAAGAAGCCACAAGAAGCGGTGATGTGATGAGTACGTTGTACGTTGGCACGCACGTTAAATCAAGGATTTTTTTATTTACATGTATAAGGAGGTAACGACAATGAAATTAGCCAGTACGTGAATTAAACGAGCCTTGTGATGAAGTGAGCATCGGTAAGCATATACGGCGTTCTTTTTTGATCATGTTATTGTTTTAACGCATTTTCGTACTTCAACTAGTATCGTCATAAATCGCTATGTCGGGACATAATGCATTAGATGACGTTGAAACTGACAGAAGTCAACTTGCAAAAAAGATTATAAGTGCAGCATTTTACGCCCTGGCGTCTTTCATGATAACCGTTGTCAATAAAACAGTGTTAACGACCTTTGCCTTTCCGTCTTACCAAGTTCTAGGACTGGGGCAAATGCTGGCAACAATTTTAGTACTATGGTCTGGACGTTATTTGCGTATCGTTCAATTTCCACCACTGGATACTGGAGTTGCCCGACGTATTTGGCCTCTTCCTCTCATTTACATGGGAAACATGGCAACAGGACTTGGAGGTACCAAGGAGTTGAGTCTTCCAATGTTTACAGCATTACGACGATTTAGTATATTAATGACAATGATTCTGGAGAGATTAGTACTTGGAGTGCGAGCCTCTTGGTTGGTTCAAGCAAGTGTGTTAGCAATGGTTGGCGGAGCACTGATGGCAGCAGCTGATGATGTAACATTTTCATATTCGGGCTACACACTAGTACTATTGAATGATGCTTTTACAGCAGCAAATGGAGTATACATGAAGAAAAAATTGGAATCAAAAGACCTTGGAAAGTATGGCCTTATGTATTACAATGCTCTTTTTATGATATTTCCTGCTGCCTTATTAGCCTGGCGTACTGGGGACTTGGAACATTCTACAGCTTACCCACACTGGGGTGATGCATTTTTCCTGATGCAGTTTTTAATGTCTTGTGTGATGGGTTTTGTATTATCTTACAGTGTCATGTTATGCACACAGTACAACAGTGCCTTAACTACAACTATAATTGGTTGCCTTAAAAATATACTTGTTACATATTTAGGTATGGTCATTGGTGGGGACTATGTATATTCATTTCTTAATTTTGTTGGATTAAATATAAGTGTCTTAGCAAGTTTACTCTACACTTATGTAACATTTAAACGTAAACCAACCACTTCACATTTATTGTTAAACGAGGCAAATGCCAAAGTTGACACTGTATAACTTTATTTAAACAAATTTTTAATATAAATGTATCTGCGTTATTGCATGGCACCAAAGATAACATGTTATTTTTACTGATATTTTTACAATTTATTAATAATCTAAAGAAAATTTTACAATATGCTGCTATTTTTCAATTCATTGATGGTGTAATGTTAATATTAATTTGTAAAATGTAAAACATGCATTTTTCACATCATTTTTTTTGTGTTTCATAAAATATAATTTTAAAAGTAGCTGAAAATAATGAGCTGGATAGATGTAAACGAAATAAAAGCTAAACATCGCAATTTTAAGTTCAAAACAAATTTGTTGTTTTTAACATCATAACTACAGGGTAATCATTCACATGTATCCATTTTAAAAAATCTATTTGATGAACAACTGAAATTTTCAATTGGGCCTTCATAGCCAAATACAAAACTGTGAGGAATAGAGAAAAGTACTTCAAGGAGTCTTGGGCCCAATTTAGATGAAAACTAAAACTGCATCATAGGATTTTTCAAAAATCCAATGGTGCAGTTTTAGTTTTCATCAAAATGGAGCGTGAGATTCCATGAAGTACTTTTCACTATTCCTCATAATTTTGGAATTGGCCACGAAGTCCCATTCCGTATATGTTTGCATGTGTGTTTGTATGAAATAACGAAATATCCTATAGTTCACTATATCCACCACTAATAAAGTGCCAGTTTTTATTATTTTAAGTATAACAGTAATATAGTAAATATATAATATAACAAATGATGCCTGCATAATCATAGTATTGATAAAATTAAAGGATATCACTAGTTATTGTATAAGTACTGTATATTTTATCTTATGTTTGTTGTGTTAATATTTAATGTACCACAGCATATTGCCTATACAATACAGGCCTTTTTTATTCTTAAAATCCGCCCTTGTCAAATAAATTTCACCATTTTACGTATTCAATTCGGCCGTTTCTATGTCAATTTAAATTTGAAACAAATTCGTCGAATTTGATTGAAAAAGCATGTTTTCAGAAAATTAATGAAATATTAATAATACTTTAAAGTAACTGTAGTTAGTCAATAAACACTTGTATGCATGACGATAGCCACTGGAATATATCTGCAATATACAGAGCAGAGTAATGAGGAGAGACATGAATGTTATATTTTACTATTTTAAATACTAAAGTAACTCTTTACTAGTTACTATCTAAGAATGTAAAAGAGAATTAAGCTGGTCGTGTTCATGGTATAATTTTATAAAATGTGTATATTTTCTTTAAGCCTAAAGTAATTTTAGAGAAATTATATATTTTACTTGTGCATGATGTTCATACTGATTTCCTTTGGGAAATCCCTGTGATAGAGTATATAGAGAGATAGATGTTGATGTTTTAACATTGACAATCTTTATAAGAATTTGTGTTGAGATTTGAGAATATTGAGGGCATCGAAAATAATTCATTTCTGTTATATATGTCTAAAGATGATGTTTCTTTCACCTTTAGAAGTCTTAGGATACCTAAAATATGTGCACTAACAAAATGGTACCTTTTTTTTAAATATATTATGTAATTAGTTCAATGTGCCAGTGAAAATAAGTTTTTCTTGAATGAACTCTTCCAGTATGAGCATTAAGTCAACGCTACTTAGCATTATTATTATTCTAAACTCTAGAGTGTTCTGGAATGATAGTGAATATGCGTGAAAACTAATACAATACGCACCGTGCTTGCTAGTAATTAAATATTTTGCGCTATCGTTTTTTTGTAATTTTACCACAGAACTAATCGAAATTATTTTTATTAACACTGCTGAGACTTTAGTTCGATTAGAAAAAATGTACTCACGCCCTTAACCAAGAGGGGTAGGCAGAGATCGTGGATTTCCATTTGGCGCGATCCTGGCACACCTCTCTCGCTTCTTCTACATTCATACATCTACGCATACATGCTCGTCAGTTTTGAGTGCTACTTATATCGTCCTTTTTAGGAAATCACTAATCTGTTCGATATAAGTTCTCCAAAGGCGTTCTGCCAACACTGCCACTCACGTTTTCAATATTTTCGTGAAAACTTTCGCCATTCTCATTAACACATTCATACCCTGCCGTTTTTAAACCAACCCTTCCAATAAAATCTCCTAACATAATTATTCTTTCATTTGTCTCACATTCTCCCAAAACTCCACGCGGATATTAGCGGGATTAGACATGTGTGGGGCATAAGCTCCCACGACAAATAGTCTGTGTAACCTCACTTTTAACCAGAGCCAGAGGAATCTTGGAT